>APFE031579486.1:3077-14421 GCA_000404065.3 Pinus taeda | reverse complement strand
TTGTCTTTAATGATTTACTTTTATAAATGTCGCAAATTTCTATCTAATACATGATTTTCCAATGCATCAGTTAATGTATTTAGTCTTCTAGGAATGTTTCTATATGTAATATAATCAAAATTCCTTTCTAACAAACGAACATGTAAATACAACCTTAAAATTTGAGGGTTTCTAATGGAATAACGCTCGTTGAGTTGAAGGACATCAAGTTGTGAATCTAGATTCACGATCAATGTGTGAATATTGAGGGCAACAACCTTACTCAGCAGTTCAATGACTGCACTATATTTAGTGACATTGTTCATAGTACATCCTAGACAAGCACCTTGAAGATCTAACAACTCACCGTGAGGATCATAGATAACCCATGGCATGGAGGAAAGATTCTGGGTACTGCGATAGGCACCATCAACGAAACCGACATAAGCTGTGACAAACATCTGCATAAGAAGAAAAAAGGACACAATAAGTAGCAAACGCTTACACACCAAGCAAAACATGTACAAAATGAAAAACACACTTATGTACAAAGCAATGCATGAAAGACTCATGCATAATATTTCTTGAGATAAAGCCCATTTCGGGGCTTATCTAAAGGGTTGCCTTTATAATCAATTAGCTCATAGGCCACTTTTTGCAAAACATGTTTAAAAATATAGGGCCGATGCCACATGAGTTCAAATTTGCTTGCCCCCAGCTTGTCATTAGCTTGATCATACAGCAGGAATAATTCCCTCTCTGTGAAAGAACATGGATTGACTGTCTGATCGAAGTGAGTTTTCACTCTCTTCTTCTATGCTTCAATGACTAAAGAAGCAAGTCGATGAGTCTCGTCAAGACGTTCTAGATAAAGAAGGCGTTCTTCCACTGGAGTAGTATTCAGGAGCAATTTGATAGTTAATTTGAGAGAAGGGATTTCGCATTCAATCAGAAGGGTAGCTTCCAGACCATAACAAGTTGAAATGGTGTGAATCTGATCGCATCCTTAACCGAGGTATGATAGGCCCATAGAGCGGAAAACAACATCAAATTCTAGTTGGACTTGTGTATTCCAATGGTACGCTGAAGCATAGTAACCAACACTTTGTTTACTACCTCGACTTTGCCATTGGCCTGAGGGTAATCTGGAGTCGAGCTAGCATGATCCAAGCTTAACTGGGTTGTCAATTTAGTCATCATATAACCAAGGAAATGGGAACCATAATCCATGACTATAGCCTAAGGGACTCCGAACCAGTAATTACATGATTGAATGTGAATTGTGCAGTTGCCTTACCATTGTTAGACAATGTAGGCATTGCTTTGACCCATTTCATAAAATAATTAATGGCAACGATGATATACCCATGCCCCCTAGCCAAGCGAGGTTGACAGGTCATAAAATCAATGCCCCATTTAGCAAAAGGGATAATGGTAATGACAGGATGCAAAAGGGATGGTGGCGCATGCATCTTCCGTTGGTAAATTTGACACGCATGATAGGAGCAGACAACTAGAATGAAATCCTTGAAGATGGAGGGCCAAAAGTAACCAGCATGAAGAATGTTTTGGGTAGTAGCATAACCAGACATATGACCACCACACGCACCAGAGTGGTAGTCATTTAAGATTTTTTCAGCTTCCTCGAAAGTCAGGCAGCGATGGAGAACTAAATCAACGACCACCATTTGATTTTGTTTGGAGGGAAAAGGCTCTTTAAGTACAGTAGGAGTCCCCGAAGTCCCCTTAAGCAAATGACTAACCTCAGACCATCTAGGACAGTATTTAGTGTAGTGATCCTCGTCACAGATAAGATAAGGATACTTAGGTTTGCGTTTAGAACCATCATTGTCAAGATTCTTGGGAGGTTCCTACTTTGGTGCATCAACCTTATTTTTACCTTTCCCTTTCTTCTTACCTTTCAAAGTTTTCTTTGCCGTGGTAGAATGAATAGCGTTAATTTCTAAGGTTTTCCCAGTATTAGATGAAGGATAAGAAGCACTTTCGATAGGAGCAATAGATTTTTTCTTTGCAGGAGTCGTGGAAGACTTTCAGGAAGATTAAGCAACAAAACCAATAACACCATTGATAGAAGGCATCGACGGGGCTTTAGAAATTCCAGGTCGCAAAGCATCATGTAAGGCATCATAAAGTGTGCCAAATTGGGAATAGACCAAATAAAGATACTAAGCACATGCGATGGATTTCTCTTCAGTAACACATGCCCCCATAGCAATATCTCGGGCTATTAGATTGACAAAAGAGGTAGTGAACGAGTCAGTGAGAAGCTGATCAGTGATCCAGAACTTAATCAAACGACAACACCTTCTCCATTCATGAATATGATGAGAGATGTTGGTAGTCATGGCCTGTTTCAGAGAAGTAGGGAGATGCGTTCATTTAATAGCGAATCGGTAACTAAAAATGGGTAAGAAATGCCATCGCAAGAGAGTTAAAGTCTTGGAAAGTCCCACAAGTATGTTCAATATACCATCTCACAGTGGAACTAGTAAGAGTCCTCTAAAAAGGATGGAGACGGATAGAATTGTCAAGCCAGGAATTAAATGAACACCAAAGGTGATAAGTCATAACATGTGCTTGGGGATCTTCCGCAGATTTTCCATCAAATTTAGGACAATCATTGGGAATCTTCATCAGAACTGGTGGCCAATATGGATTATAAAGTATAGGGTCATTTGTCAACTTCGACACATTAGGCAATTCCAAAGTCACAAGAAAAGGTAATTGAGGGTTAAAAGACATCATGGGCCTTTGATAAGGGCCAGCGTTATGGTTCCAACCTGAGCTTTGTTGCCCCCATGGATATTTTCCGTAAGGATTTTGTCCATAAGGGTTATATTTGGGCGGATTAACGCCATAACTTGTTTGTTGACCCAGATTTTGATTGTCAGCAAATCATTGGTTACAAGCTTGACCAACAAGGGCAACATATTGCTGCTGAAAATTGTGATAAGGATTAACCTGAGGTTATTGATAGTTCTAATACAGAGCACCCTAAGGTTGCCCTTGGGGTTACTGAGGTACTTGGAGACTGTATTGTGCCTGAGGTCCAAACTGTGCGTAGGGCCCAGTTTGCATCTAATAAATAGGTTGGGATTGGAATCCAACCTCAGTTTGGGGATCGAGTTGAGTTTGGAGTCTAGCCTGAGTCTGGAAACTAGCTTGAGATTGGGAACTAGCATGCATCTGAGTGCCCATTTGACTAAGAGTTGGATTGACTTGAATAGACTGATGTCCTTGTTGGAAATGGGGCTGACCCAACTGACCAGAAGCTTGGCCTTGTTGGAACTGAGGTTGACCTATTTGACCAGAAGGTTAGCCTTGTTGGAACTGAGGTTGACCTATCTGACTAGAAGGTTGGCCTTTTCTGAATTGAGGTTGACCTATCTGACCAGAAGGTTGGCCTTGCTGAAACTGAGGCTGTCCCACCTGAATAGAGGGTTGACCTTGCTAGTATTGAGGTTGACCTAGCTGACCAGAAGGTTGCCCTGAATAACAAAGGAGGAACCTGTGGAGGCCAAAGGTTGTCCTTGAAAGGGTTATCCTTGCAAAACCCAAGGTTGTCCTTGAAAAGTTTGCCTTTGCAAACCTAAAGGTTGTCCTTGCAGGCCATAGTAAGCAGTGTGATCCCAGACAACCAAAAGCATAACATAATTCTCAACAGGGACCTCCAGAGGAAGAGACCCAATGTAATAAATATGAGATCCATGGTGATCATAGTAATGTGGAGGGTTATGCAGAATGGACAGCGGTTGAGAATCTAAAGGGTTAAGAGTTGGATTTTGAAGAGAAAATAGATACTAGTCATATGAAAATCTCACCGAAATAGAATTCGAAGAGATCAGTACATTACCCCTAGGTTGACCGACTCTAGAAACCAGAGTTGAAGGACCACTGCCAACGGGTCCAAAAGATATCCTAGTGACTACCGAAGATGTGGTAACCATACTAACAGAAGTATTTGTAGATGCCACACACATGGTGGGTATTGATGGAATGGACGTGACTAACATAACCTGTGTTTGAGGTATGGAAGTCAAGGATGAGTGGGTAGACATGAAAGGTCCCGAAGTCGGAATTGTAGTACGAGACCACACAGAGCTCTGATGTAGATATGTAGAACCAGGTATGTCATCCAGAGCGCGATAACGAAGTGGAAACAACACTTTTGGAGCGGTGTGGAAAGGAAAACCTTCCGGGGGAAACTGACGTTCCCCGATTGACACAAGGCTCTCTTGACTGCTAATTGGACTTGATTCATCCATGTTGGAAGTGGCCATTGGAATCAAAGCACTAGGAGGAGTAGACAGTAGGTCCTCATCTAAGAATTCCCAAACATTGTGAGGAGTCCAATTGATATCAAAAGGTTCCTCACCCAGAGCTCAAGAGGTAAGAGACTAAACACTCGGCACAATAGGAAGAGTACCAGTAACAGATGATACCTCAAAAGAGATAGGAGAAAGGGGTTCTCCATCACCTCGTAAGGACGATAGATTCTGTGAGTCCATCAGGATGGCCTAAACTCAAAAGTCCAGGAAAAAAGATTAATCAATAAGGTTACAAAAAATCTTCCAAGATATTATCACAATGTGGCCAAGATTAACCAGTAAGATGTTATTGCAAACAAATAAATTTTATGACATTGGAATGAAACTTTTCCTTTTCATGTTTAAACAGTAAAGAAAAAGTACAAAATATGACTCTAGTCTCTTTTGAAGTTTGATGAGCATGAAAGGAGAAGTGCTGAGATGATCCTTTTACTTTTAAAGAGTCGAAGAGGAATGAAAGTGACTCCTATGGAATTCTAGGCAAAAGGTTTACGAGACAAATCATAAAACTGCATATATGCCTTGGTAATAAAATGAAGGAGAAATGACCAAGGACTTCCCGAATGCTGTGTTCAGTGCATTATGATTCGTAAGGTGGTAGACTCAGCTTCTTATGGATAATAGGAAGATAACTTAGTGGGGTCTTTGAACATATACATGAGGGTACATGGATCACAAATCTGTACTAGTATCTATTGAGTCACAAAAGGAGGAATCACCCAACCTTAGTGAAAACAATAGTAACTAGGTTTAACAACACTGGAACACGTCTCTAGCCTAGACCTCTAGATATGTGAGCATTAGGTTCCAATGCGTTTTTAAGTTCATTCAATAAATTTTAATAGTTAATCTTGAATTAAGTTTCGATTTTAAGGCCCTATCGAATGTATCTTTAACACTCATAGAATGCAAATAAATAATAAAAATTACCATTCTCATTGGATGAACAACTAGCTAAGGAAGAGTGAGAGGTTCAATGCATAATGGCTGAATGGCAAACAAGCAAACCAATCAAAGAAAAAGGGACACCTCTACCATTTACTCAAAGTTGCAAGCAATCTAAACAAGAGAAAATGAGAAACACACATTTTTCTTTTCAATATCTTAATCTCAAGAATCTACTAATGCAAAAATCGTCTTTCAAATTTTAATACAAGATAAATGCAATTTTTTATTTTTTCAAATAAATGATAAGCAACTACATACAAAAATGAATCAAAGACTCAAAAATAAGGAGATATTTCCTTTTGCAAAACTAGAAAGTTTTCTCAGTGATCTGGAAACAATGTAATCTATGCCAAGCGAAGGAAGGAAAGCACACAAACAAGACATGAAAGTTTGGTAACCATACATCACATACCCATCAGAAAGATGACAAAAACCGAATAGGAAGAAGACTCAAACAAAGTCAGAGATTATACCAAGAAGAGCCTAGAAATCCTAATGAACAAGTGACCCAAGCAAACCAATAATTTGAGAAACCATAAGGTAATTAGGCCACACGGTTCAAGAGGAAAGATTTCAAAAGACTTGAAACCTAGAATTAAAAATCCTAACAACCAACACTTTTGATACAATAAACTGGTAAGAAACAAGCTTAGAGGATTGAACACATTGGCCAATCAACCAACAAACTTCAAAATTTGAAACTTATAGGAATCGTGGCAAGTAGAAACTAGCAACATGCACTGACAAAAAATTGTTGCACCTCCCAAACTAAGCACTTTGTGACGTCATCACGTAAGTACATCAGTTAGCCACGGTGAGATGATTTCAGGACTTGTCCTGACTATTATACAATTTAATCGCGTCGTACAGTAAAAGGCGCAACCCAGAATACAATGCAAACGCGGTGACTTTTCCATTGTCAGAAAATAAACAGTGACAATTTCAGATTAAAGGAAAAAAACAAAATCTCAGCTAAGGGGAGGCCAGACCTATCGTTTGTGAGAGTGGGAAGATTATAGGAATAGTCTAACAACTTCCAGAATAGAGCTTTCTACCCAAATAATAATGGAGACAATGAAACACCAAAACCAATCAACAAAAAAGGCAAAATACAAGATCCCCAGTATGGTCACCAACTTGTGAAACGGGCAAGTTCCCTCTATGGACAGAGGCAACCCCTCTAGCCCTAGAGTGGGTCTAGTCATAGTAAAGACAATACCAAAGAAAATTTCCTTAGAAAGATGGTGTTATGAAGGCCTACCTTCAGATCAACATTCGATGAAGTCCTTGTCGTGTTTCTTAGGTTCCTGTTCTTCTAATCACTTATACTTGAAAATAACATGGAGAGAAACACCACAAATATAATAGGAAAAAACCAAAAAATCTAATTGAAGGTTCAAGGAACCTCAGGCTATCGACATACAATTTGAACATGTGATATAGGAAACAATCTATTGATTTGTATTAATATAAATCAAAGTAAAACTTACAACCAAGCCTTGATGCCATAAGTCTCCTCGAAGGGTTCCATCGGTATGTCTCTACAACCATTTACTTGTGAGCCATCTCCCAAGGGAATAAATGACTCTCTTTTTAGTTCAAAAGGTTGATGCCAGAAAGTTCTCAAACCAAAATACCTATGAGGCTATTTCCACACTCCAATAACACTCTTTACCTCTACTCCTCTCTTAGAAATCTAAGACTACCAAATTACATCTAGCTATCATCCAGTTACATCCAAGTTAGCTAATGTCATTCATGGAGGAGACATTTATAGGAGGGAGAGGTTCCATAAGAGATGGGAGGAAGAGCTTATCTCTTTGGGAAGTTTCACAAAAGGTGGAACAACTATCCCAAAGGAGATAAGCGAGCTTAATTGACCCAACAACTAGCCCTAGGACCGCCCATGAAGCAATTTCATCTTGAAGTTTCGAAGAGTTGTTAGAAAACTTGCCAAATTTGGCTCATCACAGGTGCTACATAGGGAAAGAGCGAATACTTCTGTAGGGCTAGTGTTAACTTGACCATCATCGTGGGAGGGATAAGGTATGACCCGCAACGACCTAGAAACTTAGGCAAAAAGGGGTCTGCTTGAGGGATAATGAACTGAGACATTCTTCCTGAGATTACAAGGAAGGTTTTGGCACATCATTAGCAAGATGACACAAAATAGATGTCAGCAACATGGACTGGTAGTATCTGGGATCAGGGAGTGCAGAGTCGGTGACACATTACTATGTAACACATATACACAGAGATTTTCCCCTGCATCCCAAAACCGGGACTGCTAGCTTGATTTTCCATTATGTTCCTTTCAATGTTACAATACATATTTATACATGCTAAAGCATCCAATACCATGGACCGAAAACCATCGCATCCAAAACTATGGACCGAAAACCATCGCATCCAAAACCATGTGTGAAAACGATGCATAAAACCATAGGTAGGTCGGCCCAACCTAATATAGGGTCCAAAAAAAATTTGCCCAGGTTGCTGCCCTGGACCCTGTAGAGGGGGGCTACCCACCCCCTTCAAACATCTTGGAAAAGGGGGGCTTTTACCCCCCTTATGATCCCCCCACTGTGTAATCAGTGCAACGAAGGGGGGACTTTGCCCCCCCCTCTAAACCCCTAGTTCACTACATAGGATAATCATGGAAATAATATAACACAACCCAACATTCTCCCAATTGTTGTCCTATTTCCATAGGGGGCCACATTAGAGCTTAGTCATTTATCTAGCTCTGAAAATGCCCATTATTTCTCTACTCCAAGAGAACTTCTCAGATCTCATAGATTTTGTCAATTCATCTGTAGTATTCTTCATAGTGTCCACCTTTACGAGCAACACCTTTTTTTCTTCTATCATATCCCTCACAGAGTGATACTAGACATCAAAGTGCTTTGTCTTTCAATGATAAGTAGGGTTCTCGGCCAAGAATATTGCACTTTGGCTGTCACAGCCTATCCTTATAGCTCCCTATACTAACCCCATACTCGAACACAATCTCTGCAACCAAACTACTTCCTTGTTTGCATGAGTGGTTGCTATGTATTCTGCCTCTATAGTTGATAATGCCACTACAAATTTTTTCTTACTCATCCAATTGACTGCACCTCCAAATAGGTTAAACACATACCCACTTGTAGATCTTCTCTGATCCATATCTCCAACCCAGTTTGCATCAACAGGCCCATGGATATCCAAAACTCTATCCAATCCTAGTCTTCCACCATATACACTAGTGCCATGCAAATACCTGATAACCTGCTTCACTGTTGTCTAATGCTCCTTTCTTGGTTTTGACATAAACTTGCTCAATACTCCCACTGCATGTGTAATGTTTGGTCTAGTACATGTTGGGTGTGGAGCATGATTATTTAGAGGTCACTGTTTCAGCCGGATGTATACCCCAGGAAGTTTGTACACCCCTCCATGCGGGGGGACTTGTAAAAGTCTAGTAATTTCTAGTCAATCTGGGTCGTTCATTAGGCAGATGATTTGATAGTAGAAGTTATGTTTAATTTATGGTTTTTTTCCCTAGAAGGCAACCCCTCACTACATATGAGGGAATTGTATTGCATCTAGGTATGTCTGTATTCTGAGTGAGGAAGAGAGATGATATTGAGAGCGAAGAGGGTGTTACAGCGGATCTGTTGTAGGTTGTATCTCTTCAATTTGTTGGATAATATAATAAAGAAGGACTAGTTGTTTCTTCGTGGATGTAGCCCAAACTGGGTGAACCACGTATATCTATGTCTCTCTTGTTTTATGCATTTTCTATGTTTATATTTCTGCAATATTTTATGTGTTCCATTGCTCCATAATATATAATTTTCTGACATTATAGACCATTGCATACATCGGGCTATCGACTGCACTTACATATGGACACATGGGACATGTCATCTTCCTCTTCTTGTGTCTTGGGACATTATTCAACATATAACTTCACACCTATAGGAATAGGAACCTTCACTAGTTTATTATCCTACATATGAAACCTCTGTAGTATTGTCTCGACATACTTCCTCTGATTTAACAAGAGCTTCCTCTTTTCTTGATCTCTTTTAATTTCCATGCTCAAAATATAGTTTGCAACACCAAGATCTTTCATGTCGAATTTGGAGGACAATTGGGTCTTCAAATCCTGGATAATTTCTTTGTCATTTCCAACCAGCAACATATCATCCACATACAAGACTAGGAAAATAACACAGTCACCAATTACTTTAAAATACACAGTGATTTTCTTTTCTTCTGGTGAAGCCAAGTTCTGATATAAATGTATAAAATTTTTGATAGCACATCCTTGGTGACTTTTTTAACCCATACTGAGACTCATTTAGCTTAGATACTAGTTCTTTATTACCCTTCACCGCAAAACCTTCAGGTTGCTTCACGTAGATCTCCTCTTCTAGATCCCTGTGAAGAAATGCTATATTCAGATCCATCTATTCTAGCTCAAAATCAAAAGCAGCACCAATAGATTGAAGTAATCTAATAGAAGCTACCTTGGCAATAGGAGAAAAAATATCACCAAAATTAATTCCTGGCACTTGGGAATAACCTTTTGCCACCAATCGAGCTTTGTATTTCTCCAGCTTTCATTATGCATTTGTCTTCTTCTTGAACACCCATTTTCTGCCAATGGGTTTCCTTCCTGCCGACAAGTCCACCAGATCCCAAGCCTCATTTTTGTGCAAAGATGCCATTTCATCAACCATGGCCTCTTTCCAAAGTTTTCCATCCTCTAAAACTACTGCTTCCTTCACAGTTTTGGGATCATCATCAGTAATAGATAAAACAAAATTTAAATAGAAATCAGATGGACTGTACCTTTCTGGATGCCTTATTTCTCAAACCGATCTTCTCACACACAGAGTTTGTGGCTCTTCGTCTTTTGATTCCTCCTCTGTTGTAGAGTCTAATTCTTCCTCCTTTAGCTAAAACTCTATCTTCTTAGGTTCCTTTGATGGGACTTCATGTTTAATAACATCTTTCACCTCTCTGAACACCACATCACGGTTGTACAAAACCTACCATTTTACTGTGTTCTAAAGCTTATAACCCTTTAAACCATCCTTATACCCAATAAAGATGCACTTTTCAGATTTACTATCCAACTTGGTTCTTTTCTCCTTTGGAGCATGTACATATGCATCACATCCAAATATCCTCAGATTTGAAAGAGAGGGTTTCTTACCAGTCCATACCTCTTGTGGAGTCTTATCCTCCAACACTGATGAAGGTGATCGGTTGGCCAAGTAACATGTTGTCTTGACAACCTCTGCCCAAAATTCATGTCCTAACCTGTCAACACTGAGCATGCTTCTTTCCCTTTCCATCAACGTCTTGTTCATTCTTTCTGCAACTCCATTTTTCATATATTTATGGAGTAGTCTTCTTCCATGCTATACCACACTTCTTATAGAATTCTTCAAATTCCTTACTACAAAACTCTCCACCATTATCTTACCTCAACACCTTTATCTTGTTTGTCTGGTTTTCCATAAGAGGATTAAATTCTTTAAACCTGTCCAAGACTTCATATTTCTTCTTAAGGAAATATATCCATTTATTCATTGAGAAGTCATATATAAATGATACATAGTACACATGCTTACCCAGTGATGGAAACTTTACAAGTCTAAACACATCGCTGTGCATAAGCTCTGATATATGTTTCTCCCTCTTACTACTAGAGGAGAAACTCACCCGATTCTGCTTTCCATATACACAATTTTCATAGAAATCAAAATCCATAGAGTTATTACTTGTTACACTGAAATTTGTCGCCATGGTTATCTGCAGTTAAATAGCCATGTTGTCCTCCTTGTCAAGCCTCAAACCTTTGCTCTTCATGTCAAACTTCAAAAAGAGAGGAAGTCACTTTAAAACATGTTTATCTCTGGCTACGCAGGTTCTCTCTACCTTGCCTACGTGTACGCACTCCTAACACACTGTACCTACGTATTTATACGCTCTGTAAGCTAAAGGTTGGGTGCGTACCCCTGTAAAGGTCAAAAGGCGCAAGTTTCATCTCTAAAAAGTTACTTGTGGTC
>APFE031579444.1:106770-120351 GCA_000404065.3 Pinus taeda | reverse complement strand
AACCGACGCCATGCTTACGTCAGCAACCAGAAAAGCTGAAAAAGCTTCGCGCAGGGAGAAAAATCGCACTTCGGAGCTCCAGATCAAGAAACGGAGGTAGTTTCCGATGCGCGATTAGCACGAAGCGCTAATCGTGCATCGCTATGGGAAATAGGCCATTTCGAGGAATCTTCAGGGAATCTTCTGATTGCTGAGCCCATTGCGCGCCAAAATAGCCCAAAAATCGCCCAATCATGCCAAAAGATCTGGTTTGAAGACAACAGCAGATCAGTCACAGAGTTTAAAGTGTATCAGATCAAATCAACAGGCATCAAGCGTGTCAAAGAGTATCAGTCGATGACGGAAGCCATCAATGTAACGGCAAAGTGTATCAGCGAATATTTTGAGCAGCGGCTCGAAGCAAGAGAAAATTGAATGTCTTCCATCAGATTCATAGAAGGAGAGCGAAACTACTTGAAGCTCTCAAATCATAATTATTGCACATTCAATTCACACCAAAGCCGAACTGTAGCCCCGAAAGACATTCACTCCAGCAGCACCGCATCTGGTCCCCAAGGGCCACCTTGTCACCTGTTCCGATCCAGCTGCCCCCAGCGCAGCCAAAAAGATTTACTTGCATTTAATTCCAGTAGCATTTAGATTTTTGAAGAGTTCTAAGCAGACCTGTCAAGGTCACTTGTAATGATGTCTTTCCGATATTTTGTTTATAAATACCACCCTAAGCAATGTTGTGAAGGGTTGGTTGGTTGGTAGTAGTTGTTGGTCAGTCTTCTTTCCAGCATTTTCTCCGAGCAGAGACTCGCACTGTAACGGTCATAATTTCCATAATCAAAGATTGCTGAAAGCATGGATTGCGAAACAACTTGATGTTTTCTCTTGGCCAAGGAATGATCACAGAATTCCTGTGCTTCTACATCATCCAATAAGTGTTTCTCTCCTCTGTTTTATTTTATGTTTTTTACCACCTTTCCGCCTTTCTAAATTGCAGGAAAAAATAATAGCTTAAGATTTGTTCCAATACACCTTAAGTTCAATTTCTTCGTTTTTCAATGTTTTCTTCAGAAACAGTTATGAGCTTGTATTCTTAAATGATCTAGTTTACCCTGTTTCTTTCACATATGAGTGCATGTCTTAGGAATTCTTAACTGCTCCGGGATCCCACTCATCCATTTCTCCTCTTTGTCAGCATGATGAAATGATTCTCCTTTGCCTTTCATCCCTGATGTTCATTCCGTACTTTCAGCAGCCCGAGTATTGTATCCTGTGTGGCTATCCCGCTCTGTATCCCCTTGTGACCAAGAAAACACTCGCATGCCTCAATCTGTGACTCCATGCCCAATGGTTCGAAACTTATCACACCTTACCGTGCCTCTTTGTTCGAGAATCCTACCTTCTTCCCAATCACAATCAACACTCCCTTGAAATCAGAAAGCTAGCCTAAAATCATCAACTAAGGTTGAATCAAAAGGAGAGAGCCCTCTCCGATTGCAGGTGGGCTAGAACCTGCAATCAAAAGATTGGTTTGTGGTTACCTCGGTCGTATCCCTATTAGGAGCCTAGGGGCAACCTGAGTGATAACATAATGGCAACTCCGCTGGGGACCTCCTCAGATAAATCAATGCAACCAGTCTGCAGCCCTACAAAGGAAGAAACCGACTTGTAAAAGCCTCGGTTGACCTGTATCTATGTACTCCATTGGGGATTCAAGCGCTTTGTTCATCTTTAAACCCCACTGGAGGAAGTGCTCCTATTCTTCAAAGCTTGTCACGCTTAGTTCTGATCTTTGATGGTGGACGGAGTTCAGGCACTTCAGAGTCTAGGCATCCACCTGGCGACTCCACTTCAATTTCAATCAAAGGCTCCATTGAGGAACGAACCAAATGGTACAGCCAAGTGCTCCATGTATTATCAATAAGAGAGAATGACTGAATCCTAGGAGGAACTTCCATTTGATGAAGCTTTAGATGAATGCAGAAAAAGTTTATCAGAGTTTGAGCTTAATGAAGAATTTTTCAGAGTGGTATTGTCAAAAATACCAGGCGGCCGGAATAAATTTTTCCTTGAGTTGGTTGTGGAAAAATATGAGAATGAAATTGAACTCTTGGGAGCTCAGAGACAGTCTTATGATTTCCGCAACCCTCAAGAGTTTTACCAAAATCTTCCTCCTCCAGTTCACAAGGAAATAGTGTTGTCTCCTGAATTACAGTTTGAGTATGATCTGGGTTCCAAGGGAAAGACATAAGGATCAGCTGCTAGGCTCATTACCAATGATGCAACTACTTCGTCTGACCCAAATAAACTGGAATCATGCCGAAGTCTCCATTCCCCTATTCAGGAGGAAACACTGTTGCCTGAGGACCTACAGACTCTGTATGATCTGGGTTCCAAGGGAAAGACAGAAGGATCGACTGCTAGGCTCATTACCAAAGATGCAACTACTTCGTCTGACCCAAAGGATCCGGAATCATGCCGAAGTCTCCCGTCCCCAACTCAGGAGGAGATGCTGCTACCTGCTGATTCACAAACTCTGCATGATTCTATTGACGAGACAGAGACAGAACGGTCGACTGCCAGGCTTACCACCGAGGACGCAGCCGCTCCGTCTGACCAAGAAGAATCAGAAGAAGTTCTCTCACAGGGTAAGTTCATTGATCCCATCGCAAATTACATGGAACTTCGTCTAAACCCAATTTTGTTAATGAGTTTTCTCAGTGAAGACCACATACTTCAGCAGCAAGTGGTAGATGCCACAATTTTGGTTGTAAAAGCATATACTCGAATGATGCTTTTACGTTCAGAAACTATCAGTCAGCAAGTTCATCTCATTTCACAGTTGCTTAAATGGCTGCACTGGTTGTTTGATTTCACCTAACGGCAAAGTAACTGCTGGTTAGGGTAGGTAGGTAGAAGGAATAAAGCGGCCGAAGAAAACAACTTTTGTAGAAGACAGCAAGAAACTAAAAACCAAGGCGTTCTGTCCTGTTGTTCTTGACTTCTCACAAGGAGAAGCCATCCCCGAGTGGAGCCACTGTTAGCTTCCTACTGCAGCAGGTTATTCATTTTTCATGATTGGCATTTTACAGGCCAAATATGTCGTAATTTGCTTGCTGCAATGCTCCATATTTGCTTAGCAGTCTCCAAGTGAAAAAGGCTACTTCAAGTTCATCCAATTTGCCTTCAAATTTTGTAAAGTTATCCCGGTATCGCTACTTTTCAGTTAAAGGGAGGTCCAAATAGTTTAATCTTGGTCTCCCTAGGTTTAAATTTCCTGTTTTAGAATATAGAGATTGTAAATCTGTCCAAACAGTTTAATCTTGGTAGATTCTTAGATAGGTAGAGAAGCAGAGGAGCCCAATAGCTTAATCTGGGCTCTAGAAGAAATAAGGGTAGTATGTAGATAGGAAAGCATCAAAAGAAAATGAATGACGGGTTTGCAAGTCTAAGTGCACCCCGAAACAAAAGAAGAAAAAATGTTAGGTAAGTAGGCTGGGTAGGTAGTTCTGAGGTTGTTGAATTGCTGACCAGTTCCAGGTTTTTAGGTGTCATATCATTCAGGACATAATCAGCAAGGATTTGTACGCAAGAAGCTCAAAAGAGGTATAACTGACTCCCCTTCTCTGTTCTCCCCAATCATTAACTAACTTCCCCAAAAGAGGTCAAGATCTGCTTGTCACCTCTTAAGTTCCATCATCTTCATAACACTAGCTTAAATAAAGATCTTCTTTACTCAAAGTTGTTCCATATTTTCTCCTAAAGTATGGTCCTACCCCCTGTAACAGCCTAAGCTCTCCCGAACTTAGTGCTTTCTCATCAATCTCCATATTAACCACTAACATTATTATTTAGATCCCTATTCTTCCCATCCCCTTATTAATATTAAGTAAAATCCCCCTACGTAATATCCCTCCCCCTGGTTGAAAAATAACCATAAGTACTCCCGGGAATTGTTCAATTTATCTGAAACTCAGCAAGAACCCTTGACCTCCAAAACCACCTCCCAGATAAAATGGACTCCTTCCAAAGTATAAAATCCCTCTGAGGAAATCAGACCCCTTCCGAAACCTCCAATACCCTTCACTCCCATTTACTTGCTCTTTCCTCCCAAAACTTACAACCTCAAAGCCATATCGCATCGCAACCTCGCACTCTCATCTCCATGCAGGTCATCACCCATCCATCTTCGCCGATGTGATATTTCCGATCGGCAGTCGCAAGCGCCGAGTGTCCAACTCATTCACCCCTCCATCTCCCGCCGATGCGATATTGCGATATCACTGATCGGCAGTCGCAAGCGCCGAGTGTCCAACTCATTCACCCCTCCATCTCCCGCCGATGCGATATTGCGATATCACTGATCGGCAGTCGCAAGCGCCGAATGTCCAACCCCAAGCACCCCCTGTTCCCCGTCGACGCGATATCGCGATATCGCATCGGAGTTTCTTCATCACATTACCTCCAGTATCTCACCACGTCACTCTGTGCTAGGGACCCACAGCTGACGTCATCCGCCGTACAGCCGACGCCATGCTTACGTTAGCAGCCAGAAAGCCGAAACTTCGCGCAGGAAGAAAAATCGCACTTCGGAGCTCCAGATCAAGAAACAGAGGCAGTTTTTGATGCACGATTAGCGCGAAGCGCTAATCGCGCATCGCTACGGGAAATAGGCCATTTCGAGGAATCTTCTGATTTCTTAGCCCATTGCGTGTCGAAAAGCCCGAAGATTGCTCGATCGTGCCAAAAGGATCCAGTTTAAAGACAACAACAAATCAATCACATATTTTAAAGTGTATCAAATCAAATCATCAGGCATCAAGCGTGTCAAAGAGTATCAGTCGACGGCAGGAGCCATCAATGTAGCGGCAAAGAGTATCAGCGAATATCTTGATCAGCGGCCCGAAGCAGGAGAACATTTAATATCTTCCAACAGATTCATAGAAGGAGGGCGAAACTACTTGAAGCTCTCAAATCGTAATTATTGCACATTCAATTCACACCAGAGCCGAATTGCAGTTCTCGAAGCACAATCACTCCAGTAGCACCACATCTGGTCCCCAAGGGCCACCTCGTCACCTGTTCCGATCCAGCTGCCCCCAGCACAGCCAAAAAGATTTACTTGCATTTAATTCCAGCAGCACTTAGATTTTTGAAAGGTTCTAAGCAGACCAGTCAAGGTCACTTGTAATGATGTTTTTCCGATATTGTGCTTATAAATACCACCCTGAGCAATGTTGTGAGGGGTTGGTTGGTTGGTAGTAGTTGTTGGTCAATCTTCTTTCCAGCATTTTCTCTGAGCAAAGACTCGCACTGTAACTGTCATAATTTCCATAATCAAAGATTGCTGAAAGCATGGATTGCGAAACTACTTGATGTTTTCTCTTGGTCAAGGAATGATCATGGAATTCCTGTGCTTCTACATGATCCAATAAGTGTTCCTATCCTCTGTTTAATTTTATGTTTTTTACCACCTTTCCGCCTTTCTAAATTGCAGGAAAAAAGAATAGCTTAAGATTTATTTCATTACACCTTAAGTTCAATTTCTGTGTTTTTCAATGTTTTCTTTTAGAAACAGTTATGAGCTTGTATTCTTAAATGATCTGGTTTACGTTGTTTCTTTCACATATGAGTGCATGTCTTAGGAATTCTTAACTGCTCCTGGATCCCATTCATCCATTTCTCCTCTTTGTCAGCATGATGGAATGATTCTCCTTTGCCTTTCATCCCTGATGTTCACTCCGTACTTTCAGCAGACAGAAAATTGTATCCTGTGTGGCTATCCCGCTCCGTATCCCCTTGTGACCAAGAAAACGCTCGCAAGCCTCAATCTGTGACTCCATGCCTAATGGTTCGAAACTTATCACATCTTACCGTGCCTCTTTGTTCGAGAATCCTACCTTCTTTCCAACCACAATCAACACTCCCTTGAAATCAGAAAGCTAGCCTAAAATCATCAACTAAGGTTGAATCAAAAGGAGAGAGCCCTCTCCGATTGCAGGTGGGCCAGAACATGCAATCAGAAGATTGGTTTGTGGTTACCTCAGCCGTATCCCTATTAGGAGCCTAGGGACAACCTGAGTGATAACACATACACATACGTGCTTTTTGAATGGTGATATCGCGTGTATACGCGACTTTGCTGAGAGGAACATGCATATACCATATTTTCTTTCATTCTGATTGCCTAAACTGTGATCTGCCACCTAAGAACGTTGCCATCAAGGACAACACATGTGCCATAGTGCCAAACTTGTGTCATAATGCCAACAATGTCCAAATGAGAATCTTTGTCCAAAGTCTAGCTGGAGAAGTGAGAACATGGTTCAGATCTTTGCCCCCTCAGAGCATTGATAGTTTAGAAATCCTTTACCAACAATTCCTTAATAGGTGGGAGAAGAAGAAGAACCCCCTTCAAATTCCTAAATATGAAAACCTTAAAAGGGCACCAAACGAAACTGTTCAAGACTACTGTACCAAGTTTAGCAACATGTATAATGCAATCTCTCTTGACCTTAGGCCTCCACCTATTTTAGCCCTAATTAAGTTTCCAGATGGGTTTGACACAGAGAAGGCTTTTCAACTTAAAGAAAGAAAACCCCCTGCACTTGAAGATATGCAAAGTGTAGCTATCAGTGTAGAAGCTAATCTGCTATCCAAAAGGGCTAGAGTTAGAAATGAGAGAAGAATACCTCTGAAAGATGAATCTTCACCCTTTGATCAGAAAATGGATGCTTTAGCTAAAGGAATGGAAAGGTTGATGGATATAATAGAAGTCATTGAAAGGAAACCTCACTGGGGTAAACAACATGCTAATCCAGTGAGGAATCCAAAATTTAGGAAAAACCAAAACCAAAACACTAGTAAAAATGGACCTAATCAAAACATTATGCCACCTTTCCAAGAAAATTATGCTGAGACTTCCCACCAAGAAGACCCCGAGATAGACACTCACATCAACCTTATGGGTTTAGATAATGAAGAAACTTTTTTTTCTAACTCAGGATGATCAAGAATTATACATTCTTCAACAATTACAAACTCAAATAGGAGAATCTTTTGACTATAAGCAATGGTATGACTCTGCTATTTTCGAAGTTCATAAGCAGTATAACTTAAGAAGCAAGAAGAACATTGATGTTCCTGATCATAATAAAAAAACAATACCTAACCAGCCTAAGAAAGCTACAAAACAGAATCCTTAAGTTACAAAAACTTTAAAAATCCTTTCTAGACCACATCAAAATCCTCCTAATCCCACCATTGAAGATGTAACAGATAACCAACCTTCCAATGAGTAGCATTCCACTTCAGTCCCCCTCAAAGGAATAGTGGAACAACCTCTAGAAATCATATTAGAAAATTTAGATAAAGACACCTAACAGTTAAAAATAAAAGCATACTACTAAAAACTTAGGCTCTAAAATTCCAAATATTCAAACAGATAAATCCCCTCTGCCTTTCAATTTGGGAGCAGAGGTAGCCAAACTCAAAATTTTAGTGCCTTTGAGAGAGTTGGTTAAACATGAAACTTACAGATCTCAAATTAGTAAATCTCTGAACTTTGTTGAAAATGAAGATTTTGTGAATCTATTTTATGACCAGCCTGAGTTAATTTTTGGACCAAATGTTAATGGAAAGGCAGTGGAAGGAGGGATACCACCCTTCTATATCAGCCTTAACATCCATGACAAAATCCTACACAATGCCATGCTGGACTCTGGAGCCTTGCATAATCTTATGTTTAAGTCTATAATGGAAAAGCTTAACTTGGATACCACCAGGCCTTATAAGGATCTATTTTCCTTTGATTCAAGCCAAGTTAAATGCTTAGGTCTCATAAAATATTTGTGTGTCTCCCTAGTTCAATACCCTACCAAGACCATACTTATGGACATAGTTGTTGTTGACATACCACCCAAGTATGGTATGTTGTTGTCTAGACCTTGGGGTGCCAAACTCCAAGTATCTCTACAATTGGACATGTCCTATGCTACCATATCAGTCTTTGGACACCCCAAGAAGTTGTATAGAGAAACTCTTATGAAATACGTAGTGAGCTCCCAGGAGATACCTCAGAATTTTCCCATATATTCAATACATTCTGATATAGATTCCTTCATACTTTATAATGCTAAAACTAATCAAGAAGACACTTCAAGTAGTATAACAACAGAACCAAAAGAAATTGCAGTACTAAAGGAAAATCAAAATGTCCAAATTCATGAAACATCAGATAAAAAATATGATCTAGATACCTCAGTCAAGAAAGATTCCACTACCCCAGATGAAAATTACGAGCATGAAATCCTGTGGCATCTTGAATTTGATGGGTCAATCAACAAATTAGGTGCAGGAGCAGGTGTATGGGTTTACAACTTATAAAACCATTACTTAGAAGGTCATGCCTACAAGTTGAACCTTAAATGTACAAACAATATGGCCGAATATGAATCCTTTCTGTTAGGTTTGAAACTTGTTAAAAGGTTAGGAGCCATTAGAGTCTCTATCATGGGAGATTCTGAGTTAGTGATTAAACAAATTAATGTTGTTTATATGACTAGGGATCCTATATTAGGATTTTATAGAGGAACAATCATAGAAATACTAAATACTTTCTTAGAAACCAAACTTGTTGTTATCCCCAAAAAACACAACATGCAGGCTCACAACTTAGCCATGTTTTCTAGTACTTGTAAGCTGCCTTTCAAGCCCACCCATTAGTACACTGTTGAGGTTAGGCACAGACCTTCCATTCCTGATAGTTTAAAGAACTGGAAAGTATTTGAGGATGATCAACCAATTAACAATTTTTTAACTTTAGATAATGAATTTGTAAATACCAACATAGACACAGACATAGCAATAGACTTTGATTACTCTGATGAAGTAGAAATTAACAAACTAGAAGATGATTAGACAGATAGATTTCACCTTACAAAGTTTACTAAAGTAGATATTCGAGACTTAAAACAGATGGAAATTGATGATGAAACTGAAGTCATAAACCTTAAAGACAATTTTCTATCCAAAGGATTAACTCCTTTGGAGGACTTATTCGATTCGAATGATTTTCCCAAAAAGCCTAAAATGGAACCTTTGAAATCAAACATTGAGGAATGTAATATAGGATCTGAAGAGAATCCCAAACTAATAAAGCTGTCAAAATCATTACCTCCCAATGAAAAACTCAAATATATGGAACTATTGAAACAATTTCAGGATGTTTTTGCTTGGAGTTATGAGGACTTGAAATCTTATGATACTAGCATAATACAACACACTATTTCATTAAAAGAATATCAAAAGGCCTTTAGACATAAGCTTAGAAGAATTAACCCTGTTCTACTGCCTTCTATTGAAAAGGAGATTAAAAGAAGTATGAAGCATGAATCATAACACCTATTTGGTTCTCTGACTAGGTTTCCAATCTGGTACCCACTAGAAAGAAAACGGGTGAAATTAGGTTGTGTGTTGATCTTAGAAATTTGAATAAAGTTTCACTTAAGGATAACTATCCTCTTCCAAAAATTGATCACATATTACAGAGGGTAGTGGGTTCCCACAAAATCTCACTGCTAGATGGTTTCTTCAGTTATAACCAAATCCTAGTCCACCCAGATGATCAGGCAAATACTGCATTCACAACTCCATGGGGCACTTTCATGTATGTGAAAAAGCCATTTGGGTTAATAAATGCAGGGGCCACCTTTCAAAGAGCAATGGACATAGTCTTTGCCAAAGAAATCCATGATTTCCTAGTAATTTACCTAGATGACCTCACAATCTTCTCTAAATCAGATCAACAAAACTTGGATCATCTTAGGCGGGTCTTTATTAAATGCAAGAAATATGGAATTTCTCTGAATCCTAAGAAATCTTTATTTGGGTTGGAAGAAGGGAAATTGTTAGGCCACATTATCTCCAAAGATGGTATTGGGATTGACCCAACAAAAATTAAAGCTATTTTGCAGATACCACATCCCAGGAAAATCAAAGAACTTCAAGGATTTCTAGGGAAGATAAACTTTTTGAGGAGATTTATCTCTAATTTAGCTGAGTTAATTAGATTACTAAACAACATGTTAAAGAAAGGTTAGACTATTAAATGGACTCTAAAGGCTAAAAAGTCATTTGAAGATATAAAGTTGGCCTTGACACAAATGCCAGTCCTCATTAGTCCAAAGTTTGATAGGGAATTCCTCATATTTTCTTTTGCTTCAGAACACACCATTACTACAGTCCTCCTACAGAAAAATGATCAGGGTTTTGAACAGCCAATAGCCTTCTTCAGTAAAGCCTTGAGAGATGCACCTTTAAAGTATAACGTAACAAAGAAACAAGCTTTTGCTCTGGTTAAAGCCATAAAAGATTTCAGAGTTTATATTTGTACTCCTATATAGTAGCTTATGTTCCTAATGTTGTGGTTAAAGACATTTTAACTCAAAATGGACCTGATGGAAAAAGGGGAAAGTGGATAGCTACAATATTAGAGTATGATTTAGAAATTAGACTTACCAAATTGATCAAAGGCCAAGGTTTAGCTAAGCTAATGGCTAAATCAAACTATCAGGCCCTAGATATAAACTTCGTTGCAGAACTGGATAACGAAGAGGAGATGGCGACTCCACAGATCAGCCAGGCCTTTATAGATTCACCATGGTACACTAATATAATATATGTCCTACAAAACCTTCAAGCTCCTCCAGAGCTATCCAGAAGTAAAAGTAGGTTTTTCAAGATGAAATCTTCAAAGTTTTGCATAATTGATAATGCCTTATTTTGGAAAAATCATAAAGGCATATTGTTGAATTGTTTATTAAAGGAGGAGTCTGATAAAATTTTGCAATAATTTCATGCAGGTGATTATGGGGGACATCTCTATTGGAAGACAACAATAGATAAGATCTTGAGGGTTGGTTTTTACTGGCCCACTCTGTTTGCTAATGTGAAAACATTTGTAACCTCATGCCACAAATGTCAAAATTTTGAAGGGAAAATAAAATTACTACCATTACCTTTGAAACCTATATCTACTAAAACACCATTTCAGCAATGGGGTCTTGACTTCATTGGTGAAATTCATCCCCCCTTCCTCTGCCCAACATAGATGGATCTTAACTGCCACAGATTATTTTACAAAATGTATAGAAGCCATACCCTCAAGACAAGTCACCGATACTGTCATAATAGGTTTTCTTGAGACCAACATTCTATCCAGATTCTTTTGTCCCACTAAAATCATTACAGACAATGCTGCAGCCTTTAAATAAAAAAATATGATTGATTTTTGCCACAAGTATCACATAACCCTTGGCCATTCCACAGCCTACTATCCCTAGAGAAATGGACTTGCAGAATCATCCAATAAGAGCTTAATGAATATTATCAAAAAATTATTGGAAGACAATAAGAAGACTTGGAATAAGAAACTGGTGAATGCTTTGTGGGCAGACAAACTGACCACACAGAAATCTATTGGCACTAGCCCCTATCAGCTAGTCTATGGAATGGAGGTTGTCTTCCCATCTTCTCTAGGAACTCAAGTAATGAAATTACTCCAAGAAGCATAGGTTGAGCCCAATGACATTCAAAGAAGGATCAACCAGACTATCCATTTGCAGCAAACCAGAGAACAAGTCTAAATTAGATCCCAAGTGGTGTAGGAGAAAATTAAGAAAGCATTTGACAAAAGAACCAAGGCAAAAGATTTCTATCTAGGAGACAAAGTACTAAAATGGGAATCAAGAAGGGAAGATAAACGGAAACATGGGAAGTTTGACTTCCTATGGAAAGGGCCTTACATTATTTATTCTTTTAGAGGCAATAATGCCTATTTTCTTAAAGAATTGGACGGTGCAGAAGTAGAAGGAGGACCAATAAATGGTCAAATGCTTAAACACTATATAGGTCCCAGTCATTGATTCCACTAATCACTTCTACATACTATATCCTTCATAAAGTTTAGTGTGGATTGGATGGTAAAGTTTGGAGTTGAAGCCCAAAGAGAAAACCCTAAGCTTCAAAGGTTTCACTATCATAAGTATTAATAAAGCAGCAAAGTAAAAAGTGAAGTTGCAAAGAAAAACCACATAAATTCAAAAGGCCATTGATCTACTAGTTCTTGACATTTCACCAGGAAATGCCATCCCCAATTGGAGCCACTGTTATGTTCCTATACCAATAGGGGTCATAATATATGAATGGATGAGATTAAATCTGTAATATGTACATACCTTTGCTTTCTACAAATGTTTTCCATATTTGTAAAAAATCAAAAAATTAAAAAATGTAAAGAGGGTATGTCCTAAAAGAAAAATCAAAGGACAAAAAGAATGAAAAAGGTCAAAAAAGATGAAAAATGAACCCCAAGAAAGAAAAAAGACCATGAAAGTGTGCAAGTCAAAATGCCACTACCATTTACTTTGATGCAAAATAAAAGATTGTGTGCAGCTTGTTACCTTTGCACAATCCATGGTAACCAAACAGTTTAATCTTGGTTATTTTATGTTTTCAATTTCATGCTTAGAGATAGAGAATAAAATTTTGCCAAATTGTTTAATCTTGGCAGATAAGTAGATAGGTAGATTAAATAAAAAAGGAGCTCAACAATTTAATCTGAGCCCTTGGATGTAATAAGGATAGACTTAGATAGATTTCTATTGTAAAAGGAAAAGAAAAGTTTGATAAGGATTTGCCAGTTTAAGTGCACCTTAATAAAGAGTAGAAAAAATGGTAGGATAAATAGATGGGTAAGTAGTTGTATGGTTGCAGAATTATGGTGATTTATCTTGTCATTTACTTTCATCATCAAATTGCTTAAAGTATGGATGACAATGGAACAGTTACAAAGTCAAGTGATTAATTCCCCCCCATTCATTTTACTTTTTCACTATTTTCCCACAAGCAAAAATCAAAGTGCCTAAAACTTTAAGTTAAAGGGGCTCAAAGCATTTCTCTAACTTCTGGAGGGTCTGGACCCTCGGCCCAGTAAATTATAAGAGTTAAGAACTTCAACCCCTTTACAAACATTCACTCCCTCCATAAACATTCATCTCACCTAAAAATCCATTTTCCTAAGGTAAAATTACCATTTACCTAGGAAAAGTAATAAACCTTACCTAAAACCCCCTTTGTTTACATCAAAACCCATAAAAGAGCATTAAGCCTAAGTTATGGTGTGTAAATTCAAATGCATGAAGTAATGTGTCAAGACATTATACTTAGTGCGATTTGTTCTCATTTCCATTTCATATTAACTTTAGCTTTTATTATATTTAACTCCCGAGAAACAAAACCCTTTTCTTGTATAGTTAATTAAAATCCCATATGATAAATATCCCACCCCGATGGTTTGGAATATAAACCATAATAGTAAATAATTAAATGGATTAATTAGTCAAGTTGTGACTAATTAAGAGCCATAACCTTTCGCCTTACAAAAGGGATTAATTGATCAAACTGTGATTAATTAATACCCTTCCTCCTGTTGGGTTCTATTATATTCTTTCCATGACTAGCCCACGTAGTTAATTAGGAGGTTAGAGGGGAAGCGGAGCCCCCCTTCGTTGCGCCCATTGTGTAGTGGGG
>APFE031579444.1:1695-106111 GCA_000404065.3 Pinus taeda | reverse complement strand
GAGATCGAGAAATTTAATGGTCAGAGTTTTGAGTTGTGGAAACTCAAGATGGAGAATCTGTTGGTGGATAAAGATCAAATGATCGTGGTAGATCCAGGTACTAAACCAACGAAGTGTCTAATGAAGAATGGAAGAAGTTGGATCAGAAGGCAAAGAGCACAATACATATGTGTGTCTCAGATTCAGTATCACTAAATGTATCATGGGAAGCTACAGCGAAGGCTTTGTGGGACAAGCTAGGGACTTTGTACCAATCTAAGTCTCTGGTGAATAAATCGTTCTTGTGGAAAAAGTTGTATAACTTGAGGATTTAAGATGGAGACTTGATGACATAGCATTTGAATGCATTTAATACTGTGGTAAGTCAGCTAGCATCTGTTGATATTGTAGAAAATTCTTGAATAATATGACACTTATTCACAGAGATTATTCTCATTATACACTATTTGTGGAATCATGCATAATACATAACCTCCTCTACATTCATCATCAATTTATTAGTATTAAGAAACAATCGCATGCGCACATTGAAGCATCAATCACACATATCAACACATTATATCAAGGGGAAAGCATACAGCTGAAAACCCTCAACTATCTGTATATTATATTGATTGAGAACATGTGACAATACATAGTACAATACTCCTCACAAGTACTCAATACTATCTCCACTTGTTACACATAAACTAGCTCAGATCTGAATCAATCACTGGCTCAAATCTCCTCCGTTGCTTGCTTGCCTCCACTGTGCAATCCCTATTGAGAATATTGATTAATGAATGATCCAAATTCGTATTTCCCTTGTCTATACCATGCAATCCTCATTGGAAATACTCAATCCATTGATTGTGCAAATCACATGCACAACTATAGTCACAACTGACAGTTGTCTTGCCCTTTCACTCACCTCTAACACTTGTCTCCACTGAACTGTCCATGCACTAAGTTAACTGATGTATTCTTCAGTTGATTTATGAGTTAATAATTAGTGAATTAATTAATAATTAATTCACAGCACTCATCACTACTGTATTGATCAGTTGGACTAAATACAACTAGTTTAACTAAGTTAAACTAAACACAACTCCATCAACTCCACATCCAACTCCACCAAACTCAACCAGTTGAGTTCTAACTAAAGTCCTGCATGCAATAGCTCAAGTAACCCAAAGGAACCAAGTATTTCCTTCAGCCAGTTGCATGTGCCACATCCATAGCTCGAACTAAAGAGATCCAAGAGAATAAGATAATGTTTATAGTCCAAATATTATTAAGAGCTAATAATATTTGACTGTTCTATTTTTAGCCTGGCAGTCTAAACATAGACTCCACCCATATGTCTAAAAATAGAGTTCCATCTATTTTTACCAACTTGACCAATCATCCACAAATAGCATCCTGCACCATGATCCATATGTCTAAAAATAGACATAGTCTAAAAATAGACTTTGCACCAAAAATGACCAGTGGGACCACTTAGTGAAGGCAACTTCTTTTCACTAAGCTCCATCATCTTATTGCATTCTCAACAGATATTAAAATTTCAGATGAATATAAGTGCATTAGTTTGTTGTGTTCTCTACCAGATTCGTGGGATAGTTTGGTTATTGTAATAGGTAGTAATGCAACTGCCTTGTAGTTTAATGAAATAGTGTCATCCTTGCTGATGGAGGAGATGAGACAGAAAAATATGTAGAGCCAAAATGGTGATGCCTTGTCTGTACGAGGACAGTCCCAGAACAGAAAAAAAAAATAAGTCATCGAGTGGGAGATCTAAATCTAGAGGGAGACCTAAGTCTCCAGGAAAACCTATAAAGGTGGTGTGCTAGAAATGCAGAAAGGAAGGGCACTACAAAAGGGACTATAAAACTAAAAATCATGATAAAGGAAAGGTATTTGATGATGCTCCTTCTGCAGAGGTGAAAACCACCTCAGATGAAGGTGGGAATGTGTACTTGGCTTCTTCAAGTACACATGTAGATCATGAGGCATGGTTGATTGACTTAGGTGCATCCTTTCACTTCACTCCCTAGAGAGAGTGGTTCTATGAGTATGAGAAATATGATGGTGGTGATGTCTTCTTGGGACCGGAAGGCTAGAATTGTTGGTCGTGGAAAAGTAAAGTTGAAGTTGCAAGGTGGAAGGGTTAGAACACATCTGGGTGTTCTGCATATTCCTGCATTGGCCAGAAATCTAATTTCTGTAAGAAAGCTAGATGATGCAGGTCTAAAAACGGTGTTCAAGAAGGATACCTGCAAAATGGTTCGGGGAGCACTGGTATTGATGCGGGGAGTTTAGATTGAAACTTTATACAAGCTGCAAGGTAGCATAGTTATTTATGGGTGCAATAGTT
Source organism: Pinus taeda (assembly GCA_000404065.3). NCBI lineage: Eukaryota > Viridiplantae > Streptophyta > Pinopsida > Pinales > Pinaceae > Pinus > Pinus taeda. The sequence continues at coordinate 103,755 of APFE031579444.1, read as the reverse complement.
CTGTGGTTCTTGAAAGTGGAGCAGAAAATATAGTGGTCTCTGGAGAGAAGACCACGCTGTGGCATCAAAGGCTTGAACATATTGGAGAGAAGGGCCTTTAAATACTTCATTGTAAAGGTATGATGGAAGGTATGACTAATAGCTCTCTGGATTTTGATTTCTATGAAAATTGTGTATATGGGAAGCAGAATCAGATGAGCTTCCCCTTTGGTGGTAAGAGGGCGAAACAGATATTAGAGCGTGTGCATAGTGATGTGTTTGGACCTGTGAATTTTCCATCACTGGTAAGTCTATGTACTATGTATCATTTATAGATGACTTCTTAAGGAATACATGGATATATTTCCTTAAGAAGAAATATGAAGTCTTTGACAGGTTTAAGGCTCTCGTGGAAAATCAGACAGAGAAGAAGATAAAGGTGCTGAGGATAGATAACAGTGAAGAGTTTTGCAGCAAGGAATTTGAAGAATTCTGTAAGAAGTGTGGTATAGCATGGTAGAAGACTACTCCATATACACCTCAGCAAAAATGAGTTGTAGAAAGAATGAACAAGACGTTGATGGAGAGGGCAAGAAGCATGCTCAGTGGTGTCAGGTTAGGACAGGAATTATGGGCAGGGGTGGTGGATATTGCATGTTACCTGGTCAACAGGTCACCTTCATCAGCGTTAGAGGATATGACTCCACAAGAGGTATGGACTGGTAAGAAACCCTCTCTTTCACATCTGAGGGTATTTAGATGTGATGCATATGTACATGTTCCAAAGGAGAAAAGAACCAAGTTGGATAGTAAATCTGAAACGTGCATCTCTATTGGGTATAAGGATGGTTTAAAGGGTTATAAGCTTTGGAAACCAATAACAAGGAAGGTTGTGTACAGCCGAGATGGGGTGTTCAGAGAGGTGAAAGATGTTATTAAACATGAAATCCAACCAAAGGAACCTGAGAATATAGAGTTTGAGCTAAAGGAGGAAGAATCAGACTCTACAACGGAGGAGGAATCAGAAGATGAAGAGCCACAAACACCAGGTGTGAGAAGATCAATTCGAGAAAGAAGGTTGCCAGAAAGGTATAGTCCATATGCTTTCTATTCAAATTTTACTTTGTCTATCACTAATGATGATCCCAAAATTGTGAACAGTGGATTCAGAGGATGGAAAACTCTAGAAAGAGGGCATGGTTGATGAAATGGAATCTTTGAACAAAAATGAGGCTTGGGATCTCGTGGAGTTGCTGGCTGAAAGGAAACCCATTAGCAGAAAATGGGTGTTCAAAAAGAAGACAATGCAGAAGGAAAAGTGGAGAAATACAAAGCTTGTTTGGTAGGAAAAGTTTATTCCCAGGTGCCGGGAATTGATTTTGGCGATATTTTTTCTCCTGTTGCCAAGGTAACTTCTATTAGATTACTTTTATCTATTGCTGTTGGTTTTGATTTTGAGGTAGAACAGATGGATGTGAATACAACATTTCTTCACGGGGATCTTGAAGAGGAAATATACATGAAGCGACCTAAAGGCTTTGTGGTGAAGGGTAAGAAAGAACTGGTATGCAAGTTAAAGAAGTCTCTGTATGGGTTGAAACAGTCACCAAGGATGTGGTATCAGAAATTTGATACATTTATATGGGGACTTGGCTTCACAAAAAGCAAAGTAGAGCACTGTGTGTATTTTAAATTAATTGGTGACCGTGTTATTTATCTGGTCTTGTATGTGGATGATATGTTACTAGTTGGAAATGACAAAAAAATTATCTAGGATTTGAAGACCCAATTGTCCTCCAAATTCCACATGAAAGATCTTGGTGCTGCAAACTATATTTTATACATGGAAATTAAAAGAGATCGGGCAAAGAATAAGCTTTGGTTAAACCAAAGGAAGTATGTCGAGACAATACTGCAGAGGTTTAATATGCAGGATAGTAAACCAGTGAAGGTTCCTATTCCTGTAGGTGTGAGGTTATCTGCTAAACAGTGTCCCAAGACACAAGAAGAGGAAGAGGACATGTCCCGTCTTCCATATGCAAGTGCAGTCAGTAGCCTGATGTATGCAATGGTCTATACTAGACTAGACATTGCACATGCAGTGGGAGTATTGAGCAGGTTTATGTCAAAACCAGGGAAGGAGCACTAGACAGCAGTGAAGCAGGTTTTAGGTATTTGCGTGGCACTAATGATTATGGTTTATGCTATCAAGGAAGACCAGGATTGGACAAAGTGTTGGATATTCGTGGATTTGTTGATGCTCAATGGCTTGGAGATATGGATCAGAGAAGATATACAAGTGGGTATGCGTTTAACCTATTTGGAGGTGTAGTCAGTTGGATAAGTAAGAAAAAATCTGTAGTGGCACTATCAACTACAAGGCAGAATACATGGCAGCTACTCATGCAAGCAAGGAAGCAATTTGGTTGCAGAGATTGTGTTCAACTATGGGGTTAGTACAGGGAGCTAAGGATATACTGTGACAGCCAAAGTGCAACTTTCTTGGCAAAGAACCCTGCATATCATTCAAAGACAAAGAACATTGATGTTTAGTATCAGTTTGTGAGGGATATGATAGAAGAAAAAAAGGTGTTGCTGGTAAAGGTGGATAGTTTGAAGAATACTACAAATGCATTGACAAAATATGTGAGCTCTAAGAAGTTCTCTTGGTGTAGAGAGACAATGAGCATTTTAGGGCTGGAAAAATGACTAAGCTCTCTTGTGGCCCCCTATGGAAAGAAAACAACAAGTGGGAGAATGTTGGGTTGTGTTATATTCTTCCATGACTAGCCCATGTAGTTACCAAGGGGTTAGACAGGAAGCGAAGCTCCCCTTCTTGCGCCAATTGTGTGGGGGGGGGGGGGGGTCACAGGGGGTTTAAGGAATACCCGTAACCCCACTTTATGGGGTCAGGGGTAACGCCCCGAAAAATTTTGGTTTTGGACCCACCTATGGTTCTGTGCATGATTTTCACACATGTTTTTGGACACGATGGTTTTTGGTCCATGGTATTGGACGCGATGGTTTTTGGTCCATGGTATTGGATGCTTCAGCATGTATAAATATGTATTATAGCACTGAAAGGAAAATAATGAAAAATCAAGCTAGTAGTCCCGGTTTTGGGATCCAAGGGAAAATATCTGTTTATATGTGTTTTATGTGTTATTCTCTCGCGTTGTTTATTTTCTGTGTTTTAAAATTCATATGCAGGTAATTTCTATATGGGGCTAAAACCTACATTTAGTATCAGGGTAGTTTTGGCGTCAAGGGGACACCTTTGTTGCTAAGGGGTTTCGCTCGGGCCTATGGTGGACCCTGTTCAGTAGGATTAATTGATCAAACTGTGATTAATTAATACCCTTCCTCCAATCACATCACCCCCAACATCATTAAGCCACCCTAAATCGTAATTAAAATCCCACCGGGCCCCTCCATTAACTCCCTGATCAAGTCACATTCCCAATCACTGTACGATCTGACCGCTTCATATCTAATGACTGTCACGCATATTGGGCAGCCTTCAATGTCGACCTTTACCCACCGGATGTGAGCAGTTTTACTATTCACTCCATTGCTACGTGTTTCCCGATAAATGGCATTGGGCAGACCTCTCCCAATACCACCAAGTCTCCAAAAGTGGTGTGATAGATTCCTCTTACTGCCTCTACTTACCACCTCCACTACAAGTTGGCGACATTTGTCGTTTTCCATTATACCCGCCAAAATCATTGACTTTGCAGAAAAACCAAAAATACTCATTGTTTCCGTTTTTTACTAAGAAAAAAACCTTATGTTCTCCATGCAAACACAGAGTACATTCGAGTTGTCAACCTGCTACCAACCGTCAACCTTCTACAGCCACTGAACTCCAGACCACTGTGCAAACTCGTGCGCTTCCTGCAAATAATGCATAGCCACGATTTTACCGTTCAAACAACTGAAACAAGGTATTTATCATATTTCTGATTGAGAAACCCTGTTTTCGTACTTAACCTGAGCTAAATTGCTTTAAAACTTAAGTAATTTAGTAAGCTAAGCTGTCTAATAGTCCTGAAGCACCCTAAAAAGACCAATTATGTCCAATTTCCCTAAAATCCTTTGTCCCCAGCTTTGAATCCACAAGAACCAAAGATGGAAGCCCCAATTGCTTTGAATGTCATGCCAATTGCTACTCCCCACAGAGATTTAGACCATCTTCCCCTGGCTGACAAAGATTTTCAGATTAAAGACTTCATCTTTGAAGAATCCCCTCTGAAATTGCATTGCAGACACCGAGATAACTACTTGAACCATGCAGATAAGATAGGCCTCTAGGAATCAAACTTGCCCAAATATCAATTCCCCAGTGTTCATGTCTTTCCAAAAATTGTTCACTACTGTCATGCAAACTATGACCCTATCATGAGAGTTGTAATGTCCCTAGATCAGAAAGTCCTATTCACTATCGCTACAGAATCCATAAATGAGATGTTATAGTTACACCCTGGTGAAAAACTTACTCCCCTTATCATTGCTGATTTGCTTGACATATTTTCCAAGCTATCTAGTTCCAAAAGTACTCAAATCCTCCAGACTACCATTACTAAAGAAAAACACATGCCAAAGAACCCCCTCCTTACATGTCATCCTACTTTTCTGATCTGGGCAAAGATATCACATCAATGATATCATGCATTTTAGGTTTTACCACTAATGAATATGTAAATGATATCATTTTTTCCTACATGTCTATTTTTACCCCTAGCTAGCCTCCTGCAGTCAAATTTGATTATGCAAAATTCATCTCAGGTAAGATGCATTATCAGTTTCTAAGATTAGAAAATGAAAGAGTATTAAAATATTCATCAGTCCTGTACCATTTATTTCTTTACTATCAGACTGATAAGTTTCCCTTCTCTGTCCAAAATCTTGATACCAAAGGGAATCCTAGATCTGTTGTCTTCTAGACCCCTCTATTCCACATGTTTAATTCTCCCTACCCATATACAGATTTCATTGATCTATTTGTACACCCAGTGACTACCATGTTGCTAGGGAGCCCTCCTCCCAGAATCATTGCAGACATCAGGAGGATCCTACAGTTGTCAAAGCAATACAAAGTAGGGGATTGGTACTTGTACCAAAACCATACAGAGATCAGAATCTATGGATGTGAGTTGCCACCTTACAAAATGCCAAGGTATCTCCGCATGAGATTATTTGCTCTGGAGTACTATAGGCAAATGATCAATTCTAATGAGGTGCATTTTGTTAAGGCAAAGAAGAAGGCCCAACTAAGAATAAAAGATCATCTTGGACCACTCATTTGTAATAGTAGAGAGGCATGAAAGGAGGCAGATCAAACCCTCCAAAGATTGAAATTAAAATAGAGTTTCATGTGGACCTATGATCCCCACAGCTTCATTTGTGATAGGAGGTAGAAAAATAAGCTATCTCCTTACATCCACCATAGGATCCTAGAAATTGAACAGCATGCCAATCAATCTAAATGGAGGGAAAACACATTAGTAGAACAAGATAGTACACAGGTTATAGTTGACAATGTATTGATGGATTTAGATAGGATGCTTGATGAAGATTTATTTGTATAGGTGCATGGAGAAACTCCATCTCAAGTGCAATCGAAGGAACACAGTGGATAGACTTCGGGGCAACCAAGGCCATTAGGCCAATCAGAATAATCAGGCCAACCAGAATCATCAGAACAAGCAGAGCCATCAAAACAACAGGAAGAATCTGAACAACTAGAAATCTCAGAGGAGCTTGCTCAGCCTGAACAAATCATGAGCAATCCTCCTATTTTGCAGACTCCTTTCAATGAGGAAAGAAAACTTAAAAGGGACAGAGAGGAGGCCACTCCTTCCAGCATGCTTATTGATCAAACTTTCACTAAAAGGAAAAGGTTAAACCCATATGCAGAACAATAGTGCAATGAGGAAATATCAAGCAACACAGTGGCAGAAAGGACAGAAAGTGGGCACACGATCCCTTCAGGAGGTTCACCATCCACCTCATAGTTCCAGGTATTAGAAAGGCAATAGAGCACCAAGGTATCTTCTTTCATGGCTCCTTTTGGTCAGAGCCTAGATATTAAAGAAAAATATAAAGAAATCAAAGCAAGGAATGAAATATTAAAGCTGCAAAGCTATGCCCATTATTTAAAGATGACCCCAACAAACTAAACAAGGCTGATGTCAGGCTTTGACATAAAGGAAGGCAAGATGAAAATGATTTTTCTTAAGCCAACTGTGCAACAACCAAGATCAATGGTTGACTATTTGAAAACTAATTTTGAAGTTTTGGCAAAGGATATTCACCCAATTGATCAAATAGAGCTACATAACTAGGCAGGTGAAATGGTCTACTCCACATTGACCAACAAAGCAATCGTAGCTCATCAACTGTAAAACTCACTAAATAACACATCAACACAGCTTCAATTAGAAAAGGCTTCATCTCAAGCCAAAGACACTAAAATTAAGTCCTTATAGGACTTGGTCATGCAGCTAGGACATGATCCCAAGGACGTTGAAGTAGCAGAGCAATTAATAAAGAAGAAAAATGATGACATAGTTGCACTAAAGAAGAAGCTCAAGATTCATCCTCTTCGTCATCCTCAAACTGCTAAAGTTTTAGAAAACCAAAAGGAGGAAGAATTTATGGATTAGTCCTTTAGTTGAATGATCAATTAAAGGAAATTGAGAAAGAATTGGAAAATGTGGTACGTTCTAAGTAGAGTGAGTTGGCCACTGCTCCTCAAACTGTAATTCCTACAATTTCCACAGTAGTACCCTCCACTTTGGTAGCTACTTTGGCACCAACAATTCCAACATCAACAACATTCCCAGTACAAGGTACTACTTAGCCACAGGTACATCAACTAGTATAGGGACAACAACAGAAAGAACAAATGAATTGGTTAAGGACATGGAACAGATGAGCATCCAAGCCATAGAACTGAAGAAGCTCAGAGACCAAATGACAAGTTTGGAAACAAGTTGTGAACTTGCACAAATCCAGAATAAAGAAGAAGCAAGAAAAAACCAAAGGATTGTGGAAGAATAAGAATCCTTGAAAAGGATTTGACACTAGAAAAGCCATTGGGAGACATCAAGGATATATTGCGGACCAATATCATTGATTCTATCAATGATATTTGGCCTTCCATTCAGGTTATTTTTGAGCAAGCTGAATTAGTCAAAAAAGCTATTGAAGCCATACAAAAGACAAAGGAAGAATTGGGAGACAAGCCTAAGGAAGCAAATCAGTTGATAGAGTTTTTGAACAGTAGAAAAAAGCACCAGCTGAATGAACTAGAAATTGAAGACAGAACGGAAACTATTATTGAGATAAAGAAGGTTCTTACTAAAAGGAACCTGATGCTTAATTTCGAGAAAAGATGTCAAAGCATTCAAGCAAACATTGATAGCTTCATGTTAAAATATGGAATTTTGAGAGAAAAAGGACTTCCTATTCCTCTGGTCATACATGTCAAATTAATGACACAAGAAGATTATATTGACAGATTGCACAAACAGTCCAAGAGCCAAGCTAGTTCTTCAGGAATAAAAGCATTACCTATGGGAAAGGTACTTTATGACGGCCTGGAGAATTTGTTCTATATAGAACATGAAATCAAACACTTTTTCACCAACAAACCCAATTTTTCCAAACATATAGAGGTTGATGAAGTCTACAGGAAAATGATTAGAATAAAATTACCAGATAGTGAATGGTGGACCAATTTTACAGATTTACTATAAGTTACTATAGTAAATCTAGAAAGGTAATCCCAACTACAAGGTGAAAACATGTAATCCAAGATGAATCAACATAGGTAAAGAGTATCAATAGGTTAAAGAAGAGTGAATCCATCACATAACTACCAAGGCAACTACTAGAGCCAAATCCGAATTCCAGCAGCCAGCACATTCACAAATAAAGGGACAGCAAGCAAACAGATTTCCATCTGTCTCTATCTTCATGTTGAAGATATTTTTTGTTTCCTAGATTAATTTTGATATAGTTATGAGATATTTTGTATCAAATTTTGTATAAATACTTCATAAGCTGAAGTAATTAGGGTGTGGATTAAAAAGCATTTCTGGAGACATTTTTTTGTAAGCTAAGGAGCTATTGTACTCAAGACTGGGCTGATTTACTAGATTATGAAATAAAGTTGAGGACATTTCACTCGATTCTTGTGCACATTTGGAACAAATAAGTATAATTTTCTCATGTTTGAATATTGTATTTTCTTTATGTTATGAAATATTCATCTGTGTTTCTTATGAAATCTTAAAAGCAAACAAGGAATGATATTAGTAGAATTAGCTTAAGTTCTCTCTATTTAACTATTTGCTTTATTTATGTTTTCTTCTAAACTACCTTGGTCTGGAGATTCTTAATTGCCTCCTTAATTCCATTGTTTACCCCCCTTTGGCCCATAGTATAGGATTCTTCATCTCCCTTTTCTATACTGGCCATCCTTCCCTTCCTCGTCTTAATCCCTATTAAGGATTCTTCATTGCCCTTAACCCTAGTTAGGACTCTTGTCCATTAAAACCTACATATTTTATTTTGTTGTGTTAGCCTACCCTGTGGAATCTTACCTTAGTAATATCTCTAATCCAGTTAAGCCTTTCTTGTTTGACTCCATAGCCCAATGGCCTAAATATTTGCTCTACCCATTTGTCTTCTTAATTCCACCACCAAATAAAAACAAACAACCCTGAACATTAAGAACTAGCCTGAAATCCTAATTCAACAAAGTTAAGTTATAAAGAGAGAGCCCTCTCTGGGCTTGGGTTGGCTAGAACCCGAGTCTAAAAGATTGGTTTGTGGTTACCTCGGGCCATTCCTTCTTTAATAAATTCTAAGGAAAAAACATGAGTGATAACATAGTGGCGACCATACTGGGGATTCAAAACCCTTAGTTTTAATAAAACTTTGAGGAATTCAAATTTTTATTTCTAAAGTGTCTTAAAGGGTTATTAGAAGTTATTTCTTAAAAAATTTCATAAAAAGAAAAAATAAGCATAAAAAACTAGAAATCTGGCTTCAGGGAGAACTCAATATACCAGGGCCAACCCTGATCCAAATCCTCCCCCTGTATTTGAAAATCCCAACTTTATTTTGAGAATAATCAGAAGAAAGGAAAGTTCAATAAGCCCCAAACTTGGTTTTAGATCCCATTCATGTCCCGTTGAGTGGTTGTTCCTTGAAGATGTCCCTTTTGAAGAGTTTTTGGTCTCTCTTTGTTTAGAACCACGTTTGATAGTGAACTGCTAGACCTAGTCCCAGATCCAGAATTCCTCAGAGAACTTGAAATCCAATGTGCCAACTTGTCAATTGATCAAAATCTACTAAACTCCCCTCAAACACCCCTTACCACTGATAGACACCCTGAACTTCCTGAAACAACTAAAACATCTTTTAGCTCACCATATTTTCTCATCCCCCAACCTCATCTCCATTCATACCTTAAATCCCTCATCAGCCCATCACTACCCCTCAAACACCTATTACCTATGTTATATCAACTCCCTTTGTTGTTCCAAATCCTCTAGTTACCCCAACTTCAAGCTTAGAGCTATGGCCCTCAGATATGCCCCCCTTGTAATGCCTGCTCCTCAAGGTATCTTACTAGTAGATTATCAAAGTAAGATCACCACATTTGATGGCACTGGAACATACACAGCTCAGCAGCACACTAAGAAAATGACAGATTATTTTGAGCTACATGAGATTCACATAGGAGATGTCCAAATGAGAATATTTGTCCAAAGTCTAGCTGGAGAAGTGAGAACACGGTTTAGATATTTTCCCTCTCAGAGAAGTGATAGTTTAGAAGTCCTTTACCAACAATTCTTTAATAGGTGGGAGAAGAAGAAGAAACCCTTTCAAATTCTATCTGAATATGAAAACCTTAAAAGGGGACCAAACAAAATTGTTCAAGACTACTAAACTAGGTTTAACAACGTGTATAATGCAATCCCTCTTGACCTTAGGCCTCCACCTGGTTTAGCCCTGATTAAGTTTCCAGACAGATTTGACACAGATATGGCTTTTCAACTTAGAGAAAGAAATCCCCCTACACTTGAAGATATGCAAAGTTTAGCTGTCAGCGTAGAAGCTAATCTGCTATCCAAAAGAGCTAGAGTTAGAAATGAGAGAAGAATACCTTTGAAAAATGAATATTCACCCTTTGATTAGAAAATGGATACTTTATCTAAAGGAATGGAAAGGTTGATGGATAGAATAGAAGTCATTGAAAGGAAACCTCACTGGGATAACAAACAGGCTAATCCAGTGAGGAATCCAAACTTTAGGAAAAACCAGAACCAAAACACTGGTAAAAATGGACCTGATCAAAACATTAGGCCACCTTTCCAAGAAAATTGTGCTGAGACTTCCCACCAAGAAGACCCCAAGATAGACACTCAGATCAACCTTATGAGTTTAGATAATGAAGAAATTGTTTTCTAACTCAGGATGATCAAGAATTATACATGCTTCAACAGTTACATACTCAAATAGGAGAATCTTTTGACTATAAGCAAGCATATGACTCTGCTATTTTCAGAGTTCATATGCAGTATAACTTAAGAAGCAAGAAGAACACCGATGTTCCTAATCAGAATAAAAAAGAAATACATAACCAGCCTAAGAAAGGTACAAAACAGAATCCTCAAGTTACAAAAACTTTACAAATCCTTTCTATACCACATCAAAATCCTCCTAATCCCACCATTGAAGATGTAACATATAAACCGGCCTTCCAATGAGCAGCCTTCCACTTCAGCCCCCCTCAAAGGAATAGTGGAACAACCTCCATAAATCATATTAGAAAATCTAATCAAAACACCCATGACAGTGAAAAAGAAAAGCATACTACTCAGAAATTTGGCTCTAAAATTCCCAATATTCAAATAGATAAATCCCCTCTACCTTTCAATTTGGGAGCGGAGGTAGCCAAACTCAAAATTTTAGTGCCTTTGACAGAATTGGTTAAACATGAAATTTACAGATCTCAAATTAGTAAATCTCTAAACTTTGTTGAAAATGAAGATTCTGTGAATCTATTTGATAACCAGCGTGAGTTAATTTTTGGACCAGATGTTAACGGAAAGCCAATTGAAGGAGGGATATGACCCTTCAACATCAGCCTTAACATCCACGACAAAATCCTACACAATGCCATGCTGGACTCTGGAGCATCGCATAATCTTATGCCTAAGTCTGTAATGGAAAAGCTTAACTTGGATATCACCAGGCCTTATAAGGATCTCTTTTCCTTTGATTCAAGCCAAGTTAAATGCTTAGGTCTCATAAAAGATTTGTGTGTCTCCCTAGTTCAATACCTTGCTAAGACCATACTTATGGACATAGTTGTTGCTGACATACCACCCAAGTATGGTATGTTGTTGTCTAGATCTTGGGGTGCCAAACTCCAAGGATCTCTGCAATTGGACATGTCCTATGCTACCATATTAGTCTTTGGACACCCCAAGAAGTTGTATAGAGAAACTATGATGAAGTACATAGTGAGCTCCCAGGAGAGACCTCAAAATTTTCCCAAATATTCAGTACATTCTGATATAGATTCCTTCATACTTTACAATGTTGAAACTAATCAAGAAGACACTTCAAGTAATATAACAGCAGAACCAAAAGAAATTGTAGTAATAAAGGAAAATCAAAATGTCCAAATTCATGAAACATCAAATAAAATAGATGATCTAGATACCTCAGTCAAGAAGGATTCCACTACCCTAGATGAAAATTACGAGCATGAAATCATGTGGCATCTTGAATTTGATGGGTTAGTCAAAAAATTAGGTGTAGGAGCAGGTGTATGGGTTTACAACTTAGAAAACGATTACTTAGAAGGTCATGCCTACAAGTTGAACTTTAAATGTACAAACAATATGGCTGAAATGAAGCACTTTTTTTAGGTGTGAAACTTGTTAAAAGGTTAGGAGCCATTAGAGTCTCTATCATGGGATATTCTGAGTTAGTGATTAAAAAAATTAATGTTGTTTATATAACTATGGATCCTAGATTAGGATTTTATAGAGGAATAATCATAGAAATACTAAATACTTTCTTAGAAACCAAACTTGTTGTTATCCCCAGAAAACACAACATGCAGGCTCACAGCTTAGCCATGTTTGCTAGTACTTGTAAGTTGCCTTTCGAGCCCAACCATGAGTACACTATTGAGGTTAGGTACAGACCTTCCATTCCTGACAATTTAAAGAACTGGCAAGTATTTGAGAATGAGCAACAAATTAACAATAGTTTAACTTTAGATAATGAATTTGTAAATGCCAACATAGCCATAGTCATAGCGGTAGACTTTGATTGCTCTAACGAAGTAGAAATTAAAAAACTAGAAGATGATCATATAGATAGATTTCACCCTACAAAGTTTACTAAAGTAGATATTCGAAACTTAAAACAGATGGAAATTGATGAAGTTATTGATGATGAAACTGAAGTCATAAACCTTAAAGACAATTTTCTACCCAAAGGATTAACTCCTTTGGAGGACTTATTCGATTTGAATGATATTCCCAAAAGGCCTAAAATGGAACCTTTGAAATCAGACATTGAGGAATGTAATATAGGATCTGAAGAGAATCCCAAAGTAATAAAATTGTGAAAATCATTACCTCCAAATGAAAAACTCAAATATATGGAACTACTGAAAGAATTTCAGGATGTTTTTGCCTGGAGTTATGAGGACCTGAAATCTTATCAAAAATCCAACACTTACGGGAAAAATTATCAAAATATAACATAGTACATGTTCTTAGTCGTGGATGTCATCGAGAATGGTCCTCACACATCTGAGTGAAATCAATTAAGGATGTCCTATGCTCAACTATTTTTGTCATAAAAGGAAGCTTTAGTGTACTTCCCCAATGTACATCCTTTGCATGTTTCTCTCTGCTCTAGTGTACCCTTGGGAAGCCCTATAGAAATTTGTTGCAATATCTTCAAAGTGCCATGATGAAAGTGACCCAATCTCCTATGCTACAACTCACCAATGTCTCATCTCTGCACCTTCTCTTTTTTAGTGCTCAAATAAGTGTAGTCTTCCACCTCCAATTTGTAGAGGTTCTTCACTAGAACCCTTATCCTCTTGACTTGTTGTGTGGCTATGTGATGAAGGAACACCTTTCCCTTATTAAATATCACATCATATCCTCTATCCTCCAACATGGCAATAGAAACCAAGTTCTTCTTCAAACTAGGAACATACATAACATCTTGCAAAATTAGGGGAGAACCAAATGCCCTCTGAAAGGTAACTGTACCGATCCCAATTGCACTATACCTCCCATCATCACCCATCTCAATATGCATTTGGAGATCCTTCTCATCCAAGTTACTGAAGAGTTCTTTGTTACGAGTCATATGGAATAAAGCTCCATTGTCAAAGTACCACACACTACCCATCATCGATGACGCCATACAAGCAATGAAGGTAAAATCCAATTCAAATGGTGAAGTAATAGCTTCACCTGTTTCTCCTCCTGAGGGCTTCTTACAAGCCTTCTTGTGCAGACACTTTGTGGAAAAGTTTCCCAGCTCGTGACAGTGAAACCACTTGATTTTCAACATGTCCTTATTCTTATCGCTCTGACAAGAATCTGATTTGGAATGGGATGGTTTCCCCTTCCCTTTATTTTCCTTACTCGCTAAGACACAATTATCCCCATCATCGGGCTTTGATGAGGATCCGTCTTTGGTGTTCCACCAAATATCTTCCTGTACCAATTCAGACCACAATCGCTCCCACTCTGGTACCTTCTCCCTCCCATTAATTGAGTCTTAGTAAGTATGCCACCTCTTGGGAAGTCCTAGAAGTGCTAGGCTCACCAGGTTGTCTTCGGAAACAAAAATACTGACACTTCCAAGTCATCCCAAGATTCATTGAACTTGGTCAAGTACTTTGGAAGAGTTTCCCTTCTCCATCTTGATCTTTTTGAGTTTTTCCTTTAGTGCCAACTTCTTGTGCTTGTTACTATTATGAAATAGGTCCGTTAATTCCTTCCACTTTTCAAATGGGGTTTCCTTACCTTGGATATTCGACACAATATGATCTAGAACTCCTTCTTGGATAATCCTTATCACTTTTTCCACACACTTTATCCATTCAGGCAGATCTTTAGCATCAGATGTTGGAGGCTTCAAAATATCATGATCTATGAATTCCTTCAACTTGTTGTCTTCCAACACTACCTCCATCTTGTCCCTCTAGGCTATCTAATTTGAGCTTCCCTCCAGGGCATACTCAAGTCTCAAACAATAGAATGCACACCGCTGACTTTGAAGTATGAGCCTGCAAACTTGATTTCACATGCATAACAAACTCAAATTCTCCTCTTCTATAATGTCTTCAGTTCTAATACCATGTAGATTTTTACTTGTACATTCAACAACTTATGTGATATTCTAAAACATAATAACAATAAACTACACTACTCATTAGCGGAAATCAAAATTAATCGATGAAAACACTACTCATAACTGCGCAATCCATCATAGGCCTTTTACTGCAAGCACCATCTGTACAACTCAGAAAATTATACAACTGATAGTACACTGACCCTGAACTCTAATCTCAACTCGGTCTTCCTCTAAGCTAACATGCATGAGTTATTTATGAGTGAATCTTCAATTAATTGGTGGAGCAGTGGAGTTGCACTACAGTTGATCCCCACTAGAGGACCTCATATTACTTCCTCCAATTGATTAAACTAGTTTAACTAACTTTAACTCAGTTAGAACGAGTTAATTAATTACAAATCAAAATAACTCAATCTAGACCCCTAAAATTTAGGAATCACTCTAAATGACTTGATAAACTTCCAACTCGAATTTACTAAGCAAACTAAGTCAAATTAACTTAGTTAACTATTACAAGTTTCTATGAGAATAGAATTTTGATTTGATTCCTAATTTAATTCAAGGAAAATTTAAATTAGGATTTCTTGTTGCTATTTTGAACAATACGGACTACCCGGTTAGCCCATCTGCAATTTTTTTTTTTAGTTATTTGGCCAAAACTTCAGAAAATCATAACTTGAGCATACGACATCAGATTGAGGTGATTCAAGTGTTATTTGAATCAAGACGAAGAACACTACAAATTGATGTTGGTTTTGGGAGATTCTGAGCAATTTCATTTTTTAGCCTATTTTTTATCTCCAGATCTTACCACGCCACAAGGAACTTTTGGACATCCAAAAGTTTATCTTGTATTAGTAAATAAGTGAGGAAAAATCTCATTAACTTTTCCGATCTTAATCTTTTATGTTTTATTTGAATTGGTGCCTTCGAACTCCAATCAAGGTACTTCACCTTGCGTTTCTGTGAAGTCCTTATCTTCCTGCCAAGAATTAAGCCACAATTATTCTAAACATGCAAGAACAAAATACTTCAATGGATGGAATCTAAACATTCTCCCAAAACCATCTTTCTTTAGCTCAAACAAGCCTCACCTTAAAGTCTCTCTTTGTTGCAGACAAACCTGATCTTCCATCTGGTAATCAAAAGCAACTCAATGCTTGTAATGCATTGATTCATAATTTTCTTTACTATATTCAAGCTACGCTTGTACTCGTAGGTACACTGGCTGCATTTGTTCAATGACATGCTTAGCTTTTTCTACATAATCGTGGTCATATTTTTCACAATCTTTAACAAATATTAAATTCACAAACAAGCTTCATCTTGAAACACTTGTATCAGTGAGTGCTTGATATATCTATAGACATACTAGATGACATACATATACTCATCCCAAAATTCCTCAATCAAATGGACTCATCATCAAGCCGAGACAACATGAAATATCAAGGAAAACATACTTGTTGAAGATAGGTGATTTGACATGATTTCACTTGACAAAGTACCCAAATGGGAATATACAATAAGCAAATTATACAATATAGTCTACCATTCTTTGGATATCCCAAGCTTATGGGATCTCTTTCTTCACCTACCCTACTTTAAGGTTTCTTTAAGAACTACATCAATTTCCTATTTTCCACCTGTCACATTCCTTGTAATGGATTGCATGACCACTCTGTCCTTCTTGGGATAAATTTTTGGATGAAGATTCCAACATCTTTCAATCCGTGCCCATTCATGATACAATGGGTACAAAAATTATTTCGCTTGGTCATCGACAAGGAAGTTTTCATACAAAGAGAGGTTCCTCATAGCTTATCCCAAGTATTTGTTTTACTATTTAGACCATCACCTTACATTTCTCACAATCATCCACACAATGGTCAACTACATCATAAAATGTGCAAAGAAACATGTCCCATAGATAATAAAAATCACCAACATTTTTAAAATACCCATGACACTTATACCTGTCCTTTGGGTTGTGACTTTGACAATGAGGAATGGACTTTTCATATCTCCTTAGAGACAATTTTCCATAACCACCACCATCATGGTGTGACATATCATCACTTCATGATTTTTTTTCCGCAAAAAATTTAGATCACTCTCCAATTTCTCCATGACGAGAACCCAATCCTTCATATCATGGTCCTTCGTTCACCTCGATAGGATTAGTGATACCTTGGCCATTTATTATGAGGCTTCTTCCTTTATAACCCATATGAGTTAAAATCTTCATACCAATACCTATGGTATGCTTTTCAAAGACTGCAAAATATGTGTTATTAGCATTGATGGAGTAGAACAAGAAATTCTAATTACC
Organism: Pinus taeda; assembly: GCA_000404065.3. Lineage (NCBI taxonomy): Eukaryota > Viridiplantae > Streptophyta > Pinopsida > Pinales > Pinaceae > Pinus > Pinus taeda. The sequence continues at coordinate 87,023 of APFE031579444.1, read as the reverse complement.
TCATTTGACTTGTCACCCATATTTTTTGTTTCAGATGTTGTTGAAGTTGATGATGACCCAAGCCAACCACTTTTACAGCTTGGCACATAAGGAGAATAGTTTAGATGCTAACAAAACTCACAAGCATCATTCTCAACATAGGGTCCATATCTAATGTACGGACCATTTCCACAAATTGGATTCATATTGGAAGGATTATTTGCTACTTTTGGGATGGAACTCTCACCAATATGTTCCTCCAATACATGTTGCAACTGTAGGCACATTTTTCCTTTTCTCCTCCTTTGCAATTTCAAGCAATCTTCTTAGCTCAACATTCTCCATTCGACGAGACAAATTAATCTCCTCCAACTCTTGGAGTCTTTCAAGTTTCAATTTCCTACCCACACTTGCAACTTGGTTAGAACCTGCACTGATACTACCTAATCTAAAAATGGAGGGACCACTCCTCCTTATTGAAAATTGACCATTCATTGATGCTTTGCAAGCAAACAAAATGGTTCTATAAAGGTAAACAACTTTCACAACCTTTTGAAAATGGTGAGTTTGGTTTTCACATGCAACTAAAATTGACAAACATGAAGAGAATAAACCAACATTTGATGATGGGTTTCACCCCTCCTAGGCTACATCTTTGGGTCTGCTCCAACAACTAGACCATTTTATTGATTTCAGTAGCAAATGAGTACATACAAATTGTTAACAGTAGAGTGCATTGTTTCTAAAAAGGAGATCTATGAGTAGAAGAATGTTTTGCATGGTTGTAAGCATGATGCACATAACACAAATTCTCATCCCAAAGTTTGGGATGCTTACTCCAATACCTCGAAGCAATTATATCACTATCCTATTAACCACTTCTGTTTGACCATCTATTTGTGGATGAAATGTCCTGCTCTTCTTTAACTTTGTGTCCATCAACTCCCATCGACTTGACCAAAATTTCCTGAAAAATCAAGAATCTCGATCGGATACAATAGAAGTGGGTAACCCAAAATGAACCCATACATTTTGAAAGAACAAGTTTGTTGTTTTTTCAACTGTGACCTGTTTATTACATGGTGTCAAAATACACATCTTACTGAATGTATCCACAACTACACACAAATAATCATGACCCTTTCTATACTTTGCAAATCCCCCAAAAAAATCAATGGAAACACTTTCCTAAGGATGAGAAGGAATTGGAAGTGGAGCATCCATGCCTAATTTTCTATTAACTGGCTTGCTTGTAGCACACATAGTACATCCTTTAATATATCTAAAAACTATCTCATTCATTCGTGGCCAATAGTAGAATCTTTGTAATTGTGCAATTGTTTTACTTACACCAGAATGACCTGATATGAGAGAAGTATTTGCTTCTCGAATTATATTAACTCTTTCAGTTTGTGGAATGCATAACTTTCCCAAATGATATAAGAGTTTATCCTTTATAAAATAATCCAATTCTTCTACCTTCTTGCCATGACTTAAAGCTACATATACATCCTTAAATCTATTTCTTGAGCATATTGTTCAATGTAACTTTCATGAATTACTTAATTAAGTATTGTGGATGCATTTATAATTGGTCTTGATAACATATCTGCAACCTTATTATGTATGCCTTTCTTATATCTAATAACAAGATGAAATTGTTGTAGAAAACCCATCCATCGATAGTGTCTTGACTGTTGCAATTTAGTTTGTGAGTGTAAATATTGAAGTGGTTGATGATCTGTGTGTATGATTGTTTCTTTACCCATTATGTAATGTTTCCACTTTTTAACACTTTGAACTAATGCATACAATTCCTTATCATATGTAGGTTAGTTAACTACTGTTGACGTGAATGTCTCATAATGAAAGCATATAGGCCTTCTGTGTTGCATCAACACTGCCCCCATGGCATATTCACTTGCATCTATCTCGATCTCAAATGGATGTTGAAGATCTGATAGTGCTAGTACTTGCATTGTGCTGATCCTTTCTTTCAATGTGTCGAAGGCTTTCTACTATTTGCCTCCCCATTGAAACACCTATTTCACACTTGTCAAAGCAAGTAAAGGATCTATAATCAAAGAAAAGTTAGCAATAAACTTTCTCCAATATTGTGTTGCCCCTAAGAAACTTCCAACTTCTGTAGCAGTATTGGGCTTAAGCCAATTTACAATGACTTCGACCTTAGAGGGATCTATCTTTAATTCACCACCCCCTACAATATAACCCAAATAATTCAAAGATGTCCCACCAAATTTAAATTTTGATAGTTTTACATAGAGATTTTCTCTTTTCAAAACATCTAAAACTTGTTTTACATGCTTTACATGTTCATCCCATGTTCTACTGAAACAAGAATATCATCTAAATAGACTATTACAAAATCATCAATGAATGGTCTAAATACATCATTCATGACTCACATGAATGTAGCTAGAGAATTAGTTAAGCCAAAAGGCATAATCATCCATTCATAGAGTCCTTTCTTTGTTTTGAAAGCAATCTTCCATACATCCTATTCTGCAACTTTGATATGATGGTAGCCACTTCGCAAGTCCAATTTAGAGAAGTAAACTGAATCTTTTAACTGATCTAACAAATCATCAATACGAGGAAGAGGGTAACGATTATTTATTGTGATTTTATTTAATGCTATAAAATCAATGCATATTCTCCATGAACCATCTTTCTTTTGCACTAACACGATAGGTGATCTGCACGGTGATGTGCTTGGTCGAATAAACCCTTGATCGAGCAACTCCTTTACCTGCTTCTTTATCTCTGCATTCTCTAGAGCTAATAACCTGTACATTCCAATGTTATGTAGTGGAGCATCTTGCTACAAATAAATCTCATGTTCTATCTCTTGCTTGGTTGGAAGCCCTTTAGGCTCTTGAAACATAATATCATAATCGGAAACAACTTTAACTAGATCTGCTTTCTGTTTAGGATTACAACCTTGGAAAGCATCGGATTTATCAATATCCTTTGCTTTTACAATCATAAGTAAAAATTGTTTACTTGAATTTACAATTATTTTCATCTGTCTTGAATTTATGAGAGAGAATTTATCTTTGAGTTTATGAGCCCTTCAAATATATTCAATTCCATCCTTAGTGAGTTGATACTTATTTCCAATTCAATAGAAGATAGCATTTCTATCATACAAGTATGGACTTCCTAATACAATTCCACATATGTCCAATGGGACTATGTCTAACTCAACCTCATCTACAAACTTTGACCCAATAGGAAAACAAAGTTTACATTGTTTCATAACTTGTAGCTTAGTTTTATCACACACCAAACCTAATGGATATGGCTTTTTATGAGGTTTTGTTTCTAGACCCAACTTCTTTACAATTGCTTCAGAAATCAAATTAACTTGTGACCCACTATCAAATAAAGTATCAATTTTAGTATGCTTGGAAATGACTCTAATGTGAAATAGCTCATTTCTTTTCCTCTCATCATTATCATTATCAACAGAATGTGAAGAACTTGTATATGCTTTAGAATCTTTACCTTTTATACCTATAGTTGTAACCATTGTCTCGTCACCTAAATTTGATCCCAAGTCCTTTTGAATAGCAACAACATTCTTCTGCTCCTTACTCCCAAACCTTTTAAGCTTCAATTCTGGATGCAATGACCAACAATGTGCCTCATCGTGGCCTTCCTTCTTCCAATGAGTTCATGAAGGATTATCTTTCTTCACAGTGTTAATTTTCTTCTCCTTCCATTTAAGTTTCTTCTTGCCTTTATTCTTTATTTCAATAGGTTTGGATGATTTCCCAACATCTTGGGTTACATTTTTACCTCTAGCTTCTATATGAGTTGCTTGGACCAATACATCATCTAAGCTAGTTGGATTAAACATAAGTATAGTATGTCTCAAATAACTATGAAGAGCACCTATGTATTTCAACAATGTCTCTAGTGAGTCCAATGATATGCCTAATGTTAAAGCTCTCTTACGGAATTCCTAAGTATAACTTTGAACACTTTGACCTTTTAATTGACGTAGTGTTTGCCAACTCATCATTGCTTGTTACATATAAGCCAAAGGATAAAATTACTTTTTAATAGCAAAAACAAATTCATTCCAAGTTGAAATGATTTTACCATGCTTTTAGAGATCTTCTTGTGTCTTGCCTTCCCAACATACAAGTGTGGTTCCTCCAAGTCGAAGGCTAGTAAGTTGGATCTTCTTCCTTTCTGAAACAACTTTATGCATCCTGCAATACACTTTGATTTGTCTTATCCAATTATCAAGCTTTTCAGCATTAAGTTCTCCATCATAAATCAGCAAATCAAATTTTACATCTAATTTGATCAAAGAGGATTTCTTCTTTTTGTTCTTAGAAGGACTAGATTTATGAGAAGAAGAGGATGATGATGATGATGATGGTGATGATGGAGGAGATGGTGGAGGAATCATTTCTCCCTTTCCCTTACCTTACTGGTCTTTAGGTGATGTATTTCCTTCATCTTTGTTCTTCTTAAACTCGTGATACATCTTTTCCACCATTGCACATATCGTCATGAAACTATCCAGGAATTGAGATTTTGACCCAAGTGGAGTTTCATCTGTCATCCTTCTTTGTGAAAAGACCCTTCTAATCTCTGGATTCACCTCAACAAGTTCACTTTCACCTTGTTCAAGCCTTAACCTAGTAAGAATTCAAATCTTCACACAATCTTGGCAGACCTTAAAAACCTTGTTGCTCTGATACCACTTGATCTATTAATGAAAAAGGTATTATAGACTTTATATGAAGCTCGCTTATGTTACTTAGTGCAATGAACCAAAAAAATTGCAAATAACATAAACACATAAGCAAATTGAAACATAATGAAACATATCAACACAACAACAATTTGATAACGGAGTTCGCCAGTCTTCCTGGCTACCTCTCTGGATCCTTAGCTTCTAGTGTGACTGCTTTATTAGTCTTCAAAATGCTTTTACAGACATGAGCTCAAAAACAAAGACTCAAATGAGAAAACAGATCTCACCATTGCGTTTAGCTTGAAATTTCGAGTCAAATGAGTGTAAACTTTACCATATTTGGCCATTGTGACCTCCAGACCCCCTAGAATGTGCAAAACCACCTCTGCCTTTTGCAAAACCACTTTTCGCTTACAAAAACTGCCCTTTGTGCTATGGAAACCACCTCAGTCCACGCACCCTGGTTTTCGCTGGTTTGGCTCTGCAACAGGTTAATAAAAATTTGGTTTGTCTTTGTTTCAAGCCCAAACAGTTGGTTAGCCCGAAGGTGTGAAGGTGTTAGTATATAATGTTGGAGGTCAACGGGTTGAAACCCCTGCTCGACACTCGGTTTTTTGATATGGATTGACATTCATATATAGCAACATATATTCGCATGAAACTTTGTGCTTCATTGGTTTATACGTTGAACATATGGTTATGTATACCATATATGGTTGTGCCTTGTGGTGAATGTGGGATAATACTTGAAACAAACTAAGGGGTCCAGCGACCGTGGGGTTGACCCCGGCCGTTGGCCCTTTTTTTCCGATCCACCGTAGCCCATTCGGTGTGGCCCTTCCAGCGAAAACTCAGCCTTCAGGAGGTCAAGGCTTTGATCCTCCTTGATCCCCAAAATTTTGGAAAATAGGTGATATTGGGCAAAATTTGGGCTGCCACATGTCAGCACCAGATTGGCCCATATCAACCAATCATAATCTGCCATGATACCTCCTCTACTGACATCATCTAGGATTGATGGCTCATTCCTGAGTTGACACGTGTCCTTGTTGACGTAGGCATTGACCTAGTTGACTGTTGACAGTTGACCTTTGAATTTTTGAATTTTGCCCTAATTTTCCCAAAAACTTTGACTGGCTTTAACTTCTTTGTCCAGACTTGGATTTATGCATCGTTCACACTGTTGGGGTCGTATCGACGAGCACTTCGACTTGATCCTCCTTTCATCTACATTTGACGACTTTGATCTGGAGGCAAAACTAGATCCATTTTGGATCAATCTACTACCCCGATCCTGCCTTTGTGAAACTTGAATTTTCATCTTGATAAGGCCTTTGTCAAAATATCTACATCCTACTCCTCCATGGAAACGCACTCCAACAACATGATTCTCCTCTGCACACAATCTTGAAGATGATGATACTGGATATCAATATGCTTGGACCAATCATGAAAAATTGGATTCTCAAAGATTTTGATACAACTCTGATTGTCATAGTAAATCACTATTGGATCCATCTGATGACCAAGCAAACCAACAAGAATCATCCTCATCTAGATAGCCTCACAATCTTCTTGACTAGTAGCCTTGTACTCTATTGAACATAGTGCAACTGATATTTATTTCCTGTTGTACCTAGAAATAGTTGTTAACCTAATACTGAATATCCCACCCAATGTGATCTTCTTGTTGGATGGACTCCCTACCCAATTTGCATCAGTGAAGCCTTGAAGCTTCATCCCCTCTATCTTTCTATACCAAAGACCAGACTGAGTGGTTCCTCTGAGGTATCTCAACACATGTTTGACTGCCTTCCAATACATTTTGGTCATCTTAACCATAGCTTGACTAAGCTAGTTAACTGCATAACACATATCCAGTCATGTGTTCACAAAATATATGAGTGAACCCAAAAGTTGCCTATAAATAATAGCCTCCACTACTTCACTAGAAGTAGCATCCTCCTTCCTCTAGTTACTATCTAAAGGAGTCTCCATGGGTTTATTTCTCTGCATGTGGAACTTCTTCAGTATCTCAGTTGCATACTTTCCCTGAGAGACAAACATTTCCTCATCTCCTTCCCATACTTCCATCCCCAAAAAGTAGTGCATGAGCCCTTGGTCCTTCATTTAAAACTCTCTTGCAAGATCCTCTTTGCAAGACTTGATCAACTTATCATCACCTGTCAGAATCAAATCATTGACATATAAAACAATAATTAACAATTTACCTTCAACCACAATATGGTAAAGGTTTGCATTTGCTTCACTTTTGGTGAAGCACAACCTAGTGAAATGGCTATCGATCTTGGTGTACCAAGCATAGGATGCTTGTTTCAGTCCATACAATGCTCGCTTGAGTCTACACACATGTGACTCTCTGTTGAAGGTCTCAAATCCTTCAGGCTGCTCAATAGACACCTCTTCCTCAATCACGACATTGAGGAATGTTGTACTTATAGCCATCTAATGTATCTTCCATCACATCTACACTAACAGTGCTAGAATGGATATAATTGACGAGTAAATTTCTACAAGAGAAAAAGTCTCATTATAATCAATCCCCTCCACCTGAGAGAATCCTCTAACCATAAACTTGTCCTTATGTTTATCCACACTACCATCAGCTTCTTTCTTTACCTCATAAATCCATCTACAACTCGCCATTAACTTGTCTGCCAATATTGGGACCATTTCTAAAACATTTTTCTTGATAATGGAGTCATACTCCTAAACCATGGAATCAACCCAAACTGGTTGTTGCATTGTTTCCTCAAAATAGGATGGATCAATCTCTACTCTCCCACTCATCAGAGCCATGTATCAAGTGTACCTCTTTGGTGACCTCCTCTACCTGCGTTATGATGTGGATGTGCAATAACCTGTCAGCCTCTTTGGTGCAATTTCTCCCATCTCTGGAAGGCTCTACATGAGTGGGTGTTTCCACTCCCTACTCCTCTACATGTGGTTGCTCCACATCATCCTGAGGCTCCTCATTTGGGGCTAAGAGATCCTCATCTACATGCAAGTGAAGCTCCCTCTCAAGGAAACATCTCATGGCCTTCTCTTCATTGAACCACTGTCATCCTGTTGGTTGGAAGGTACACCTGATAATTGTGAGGTATATCAGTGTACCCCACAAATATTTCCAACTCTGTTGTTTATATTTTTCCGTGCATCTTTGGTAATATGGTAGTAGACTGATGAACCAAAGATCCTGATGTGTGCCACAACTGGTTTCTTTCCTCAAAAATCCTCTTCTGGTGTACTCATCCTGTGAATTCAATGAGGGCTTCTATTCTACAAATAAACAGTTGCATTTCCACTCCCATAATACTCATGTTCTTCATTTCATACACTCCATTCTACTATGAGGTATGAGATGCTATTAACTCCCGTCGAGTGCCTTCTGATGCACATAAGTTTTGAACTCATTTGACACATACCCTCCATTGTTATCGCTTCTGAGAGCTTTCACTTTCCTTCCTATATATTTCTTGACAAGTTCTCTAAATTCACAAAAAAATTCCGAATGTCTGATATTTCTTGTGCATGAAGAAAATCCAACACTTATGAGAAAAATAATTAAAAATATAACATAATACATGTTCTTATTCATGGATGTTATCGAGAACAATCCACACACATCTGAGTGAAATTGATCAAGGATCTCCTATGCTTGGCTGTCTTTGTCATGAAAGGAATCTTTAGTGTACTTCCCCAATGTACACCCTTTGCATGTGTCTCTTTGCTCTAGTGTACCCTTGGGAAGCCCTATAGAAATTTGTTGCAATATCTTCAAAGTGCCATGATGAAAGTGGCCCAATATCCTATGCTAAAACTCACCAATGTCTCAACTCCGCACCTTATCTTCTTTAGTGCTCAAATAAGTGTAGTCTTCCACCTCTAATTTGTAGAGGTTCTTCACTCAACCCCTATCCTCTTCACTTGTCATCTGGCTATGTGATGAAGGAACACCTTTCCCTTATTAAATATCACATCATATCCTCTATCCTCCAACATGGCAACAGGAACCAAGTTCTCCTTCAAACTAGGAACATACATAACATCTCGCAAAGTTAGGGAAGAACCAAACTCCATCTGAAAGGTAACTATACCGATCCCTATTGCACTATACCTCCCATCATCACCCATCTTGATATGCATTTGGAAATCCTTCTCATCCATGTAACTGAAGAGTTCTTTATTACCAATCATATGCCCCATTGTCCAGGTACCACACAGTACCCATCATCGATGACGCCATACAAGCGATAAGGATAAAATCCAGTTCAAACTATTAAGAGCTTCACCTGTCACTCCTCCTGAGGGCTTCTTACAAGCCTTGTTGTGCAGACACTTTGTGGAAAAGTATCCCAACTCGTGACAGTGAAAATACTTGATTTTCGACATGTCCTTTTTCTTGTCACTCTGACAAGAATATGATTTTGAATGGGATGACTTCCCCTTACATTTCTTTTCCTTAACTACTAAGGCACAATTATCCTCATCATCATGCTTTGATGAGGATCTGTCTCTGGTGTTCCACCAAATATCTTCCTGTACCAATTCAAACCACAATTGCTCCCACTTTGGTACCTTCTCCCTCCCATTAACTGAGTTCTAGTAAGTATGTGACCTCTTAGGAAGTCCTAAAAATGCTAGGCTCACCAGATTGTCTTCAAAAACAATAATACTGACACTTCCAAGTCATCCCAACACTGATTGAACTTGGTCAAGTAATTTGGAAGATTCGCCCTTCTCCATCTTGATCTTTCTGAGTTTTTCCTTTAGTGCCAACTTCCTGTGGTCGTTACTATTATGAAATAGGTTTGTCAATTCCTTCCACTTTTCAAATGGGGTTTCCTTACCTTGGATATTCAACACAATATGATCTAAAACTCCTTCTTGGATAACCCTTATCACTTTTTCCACACACTTTATCCATTCAGGTAGATATTTAGCATCAGATGTTGGAGGCTTCAAAATATCATGATCTATGAATTCCTTCAGCCTGTTGTCTTCCAATAGTGCCTCCATCTTATCCCTCTAGGCTATCTAATTTGAGCTTCCCTCCAAGGCATACTCAAGTCTCAATCCATAGAATGACACATTGTTGACTCTGAAGTATGTGCCTGCAAATTCGATTTCACCTGCACAACAAACTCAAATTCTCCTCTTTTATAGTGTCTTCAGTTTTGATACCATGTAGATTTTTATGTGTACATTCAACAACTTATGTGATATTCTAAAACATAAGAACAATAATATAATCTACTCATTAGCGGAAATCAAAGTTGATCGATGAAAACACTAAGTAGAAAAGGAATAATTTAAATCGCACATAACACAATATTTTTTGGGGAAAGCAACAACTCAAAACCCTGACTATCTATATTGCATTGACCAAATGATCAGAGAATAAAATACAATGCTTTTTCAACTCAAACAATTATTGCACAAGTATAATATATCTCTCTGCTTCACAAACCAGGTCAAGTCAACACTTAACCAATTCTTCTACCTCCCAAGCCCCTACTTCCTTGCCCAATTCCTGAGGGAATCATCCCATATTTAATTGGGAAATCCCACTCATAACTACACAATTCATCGTAGGCCTTCTACTGCAAGCACCATTTGTACAACTCAGAAAATTATACAACCAATAGTACACTATCCCTGAACTCTAATCTCAACTCAATCTTCCTCTAAGCTAACATGCATGAGTTATTTATGAGTGAATGTTTAGTTAACTGGTGGAGCAGTGAAGTTGCACTAAAGTTGATCCCCACTACAAGACCTCCTATTACTTCCTCCAACTGATTAAACTAGTTTAACTAACTTTAACTCAGTTAGACTGAGTTAATTAATTACAACTCGAAAGAACTCAACTTGGACCCCTAAAATTTAGGAACCACTCTAAATGACTGGATAAACTTCCAACTCGAATTTACTAGGTCAACTAAGTCAGATTAACTTAGTTAACTATTACAGGTTTCTATGAGAATAGAATTTTTATTTTATTCCTAATTTAATTCAAGGAAAATTTAAATTAGGATTTCCTATTGCTATTTTTAACATTATGGATTGCCCAGTTAGCCCATATGCAAACCTTTTTTTAGTTATTTAGCCAAAACTTCATAAAATCATAACTTGAGCATACAACATCAGATTGAGGTGATTCAAGTGTTATTTGAATTAGGACGAAGAACACTACTAATTGATGTTGGTTTTAGGAGATTCTGAGCACTTTCATTTTTGAGCCTATTTTTGATATCTAGATCATACCATGCCACAAGGAACTTTTGGACCTCTAAAAGTTTATCTTGTATTAGTAAATAAGGATGAAAAAGCTCATTAACTTTTCTGATCTTAATCTTTTCTATTCTATTTGAATTCATGCCCTCGAACTCCAATCAAGGTACTACACCTTGCCTCTAAGTGAAGTCCTTATCTTCCTATCAAGAATTAAGCCACAATTCTTCTAAGCATGCAAGGACAAAACACTTCAATGGATGGAATCTAAACATTCTCCCAAAATCGTCTTTCTTTAGCTCAAACAAGCTTCACCTTAAAGTCTCTCTTTGTTGTAGACAAACCTGATCTTCCATTTGGAAATCAAAAGCAACTCAATGCTTGTAATGCATTGATTCATAATTTGCTTTACTATCCTCAAGCTGCAATTGTACTCTTAGGTACACTGGCTGCATTTGTTCAATGACATGCTTAGCTTTTTCTTCATAATCGTGGCCATATTTTGCACAACCTTTATCAAATATTAAATCCACAAACAAGCTTCATCTTGAAACACTTGTATCAGTGAGTGCTTGATACATCTGTAGACATACTAGATGACATACATATACTCTTCCCAAAATTCCTCAATCAAATGGACTCATCATCAAGGCAAGATAATATGACATATCAAGGAAAGCATACTTGTTGAATATAATTTATTTGACATGATTTCACTTTACAAAGTACCCAAATGGGAATATACAACAAGTTTTTACAATTTTACAAAGTAATAAAACTGTACAAGATAGTCTACCCATTCTTTGCCTATCCCAGGCTTATGGGATCTCTTTCTTCACCCGCTCCACTTTAAGGTTTCTTTAGGAACTATATCAATTTCCTATTTTCCACCTGTCGCTTTCCTTGCAAGGCATTGCATGACCTCTCTGTCCTTCTTGGGACAAATTTTTGGATGAAGATTCCAACATCTTTCAATCCGGTGCCCATTTAGGATACAATGGGTACAAAAATTCTTTCACTTGGCCATCAACAAGGAATTTTTCATAACAGAGAGAGGTTCCTCATATCTTGTCCAAGTATTTGCTTCATTCATTGGACCATTGCCTTACATTTCTCACAATCATCCACACAATGGTCAACTACATCACAAAATGTGCAAGGAAACATGTCCCATAGATAATAAAAATCACCAACATTTTTAAAATACACATGACACTTATACATGTCCTTTGGGTTGTGACCTTTACAATGACGAATGGACTTTTCATGTCCCTTGGAACATTCATATATCTTTAGAGACAATTTTCCATCACCACCACCATCATGGTGTGACATATCATCGCTTCATGATTTGTTTGCCACAACAAATTTAGAGCACTCCCCAATTTCTCCATGACCATAACCCAATCCTTCATATCATGGTCACTCATTCACCTCGATAGGATTAGTGATACCTTGGCCATTGATTATGAGGCTTCTTCCCTTATAACCCATATGAGTTAAAATATTCATACCAATACCTATGGTATGCTTTTCAAAGATTGTAAAATATGTGCTATCAACATTAGTTGAAGGAGTAGAACAAGAAATGATAATTACCTCGTTTGACTTGTCACCCATCTTTTTGGTTTCAGATGATGATGAAGAAGTGGATGATGACTCAAGCCAACCACTTTTACAACCTGACACATAAGGAGAATTGTTTAGATGCTAACAAAACTCACAAGTATCATTCTCAACATAGGGTCCATATCTAATGTATGGACCATTTCCACAAATTGGATTCATATTGGAAGGATTATTTGCTACTTTTGGGATGGAACTCTCACCAATATGTTCCTTCAATACATGTTGCAACTATAGGCACATTTTCCTTTTCTCCTCCTTTGCAATTTCAAGCAATCTTCTTAGCTCAACATTCTCCATTCGAAGAGACAAATTAATCTCCTCCAACTCTTGGAGTCTTTCAAGTTTCAATTTCCTACCCACACTTGCAACTTGGTTAGAACCTTCTCTGATTCTACCTAATCTAAAAATGGAGGGACCACTCCTCCTTATTGAAAATTGACCATTCTCTGATGCTTTGCAAGCAAACAAAATGGTTCTATAAAGGTAAACAATTTTCACAACCTTTTGAAAATGGTGAGTTTGGTTTTCACATGAACTTTAAAAAGAACACATTCACATGCAACTAAAAATGAAAAATATGAAGAGAAGAAACCAACATTTGATGATGGGGTTCAACCCTCCTGGGCTACATCTTGGGGTATGCTCCAACAACTAGACCATTTTATTGATTTCAACAGCAAATGAGTACATACAAATTGTTAACAGTAGAGTTCCTAGTTTCTCCTACAAAGAAAAATTATTCTACAAATAAATTTCACTTAGAAAAGTGACCCCCTATAGCATATCATGCAAATTTCAACATAAAAAGAACTCACACAACAGGGCCTTGTACTCCACCTGAAATCCAAGAACAAAAATATTAAACAACTCCATAATGAGGTGTTGAAAAGATCTTCTCTCATGAGCACATATTGAGAAAATACTAAATAGAGTTTCTCTAATGAAGTAATAGTAGTTAAAATAAAACTAGAAGGTTGGAAAACCTCTTACTAGGCTCTCCCCATGGTCAAAATTCCTTCATACTGCTTCAAAAACTCTAATTGTCTCTAGCACTAAAATACGTGCTTCTGCAAACATACCATCATAAAGTGCTCAAATCATAAAAATGAGGCTACCATTGAATTCAGGACACTCAAAAACCCCCATCTAGGTTCTTCTTGAGCTCAAAAAGGTTAAAAATTGAGCAAGATATGCTTCTCAAAGCCAAGCTTTACTATCTGCCCTGCAATATGGCAAAACCTACTAATTGTCCTGCAAATTTTCCTTCTACACATTCCTTTGAGTGAAAAATTCACCTGGGACCAGTGTGATTCCCACCACAATTGGGGCAATTCATTGCCTCAATTGCACCAATAACCCTTATGTGCAAAAACTAGTTCATGTGGAGTGCATAAGATCGAGGGCTAGGGTCAACTATCTACACCCACTGGCTAAGCCCTCCACTACTTCTGCATGGTCAAATCGTGGCAATGTGGTCAGGGGTCCAGGGTCAACTTCTCACCCTCACCAGTTAGGCCTCTGCTACTCTGGGGATAAGGTCACATGGGATGTCGAGAACCGAGGGTGAGGGTTATCGACTCGTGCCCTCCAGCATAGTTTCCTTCACCTGATCTTGTGGTGAGGGCATGTGACCTGAGACAAGGGTACTTGCCCTTACACCATAACTCTTTGTCATGGGCATATGGCTATCAATGTGGCCAAAGGGAAGGGCCAAGTACCCAACCCCACTCCTGTTTCCTGTGGGTGTGGACTTATGACTGTCATGTGACCTAGGGACTAGGGTCACTTTCAAATATAAACCAAGTTCTATATTTGTCAAGAACCAACTCGCTAGTCCACTGATAGAGTGAGGATTTTATACAAGGCAGGTCAAGGTTTATACCCCCATTGACTGCATTTGACATATAAATATAATTTTGACCAATGAGGAGGTGCCACATGGTGACCTCTTATTGAGCCATGTGGCAGCCTCCTATTGGGCCACCAAAATAACCTCAACAAATAGGATGATGCCAACTCACCCCTATATGGACCAACACTTAGCAAGATCTTATTGGACCCCATATGCTCAGTGTAACACCCTCCTCCCACATTTATCCAAGAAACCACCCAGCCAGGGTAAACATGCAACGAGAGGCTACTATGATATGACTCGACCTCCTAAGTCACGTTAAGGAAGTGGAATAAACATAAACACACCATACATACATTATTCATCAGCTATAGGACCCTCATGAACCAATCCAATACTTTAGATAGCTTTCCTAGGGGTCCCACTGAGCTTTTGGATGATTTAAGGCTCAATCGCTCCAATTCTATAGGTGTGAGTGTGACTAGCAACCTATTGTGCTATACAACAACCCTCCCCATTTCAAAATTTTCATCCAAAACTTTAACAAGAAATGGGTTCCTTTTTCTTTTAAGGCTTAGTTAAAATCAATAATTCAATAATAATCGCAAACTTTGATTTAACCACATAACACATGAAAGTCCTTATGAAAAGGTCTAATCCGAAATAAATATCAACCAAGACCTTTTCGTAAAACAAATATAAAATAATATGTCACACCCTTTATTTAAAGGATAGACTTAAAGGCTTCCATTGGCAATTGTCAATGCGATAATGCTATCGGAAAGCGCAAACTGCAAGCTATCAAAGAAGTATTGAAATAGTCTACTCAAATCTCCCGATGTGATAATCTGATCACAATCGGCCATTGCTGGAGGCATGGGGCACATAACTTTCTATTTGGAGTCTGTTGATGCGATTCCATTTTGGAAAGTGCGCTTTTTGATAAAAGGCTATCAAACAAATGTTTGTGGGTTTAAACCTTAAATCAATTATAAACGAAAACCAAAGGATTTATTGATTACCCCCCTTCCCCATGATAACTCACTTTTATAGCAAACGGAGCTATGTATGGAAATAGCTAAAGCTTAATGTTTGTGACTCCCAATCTGTGATATGCAATTTTCGCAAATCGCTGATCGAGAAAGCCACGAGATCCACTTTAAAGAACTGATTAGTAATATGAGCGATGTGACATATCATAATGGCATTTAAGTATCACAATTAACGGTTACAAAAATCATTAATAGAGCAGTTATGGTTGAATCCTTTGAGGATTTCATCCGTGGTAATAATAGAGTTCGTATTACTTATCACGCTTAAATTACCATTAATCTTTTATATTTTGCATTGTCTTTGAACATGTTTTAAACTCTGTTATGTTCTTCTGTTTCTTTTTGCAGAGCAAGTCTGAGTTGATAAATCCAGCGAAAATGACAAAGAAATCAAAGAAACCAAAGGCCCCCATCATAGCCAAAGAGGAACCAGTTAAAAAGGTCTTGATATCTGATACTACCTACCTCAGTCTAGACAAGGCTTAATGGGAGAGTATTAACAATTTAGAGGATCCATAAGAGATCAAAGAAGTAGTGGAAACAACAGATTCCACTAACAAGTCAAAGAATACTCTTAAGGATTTGGCCAGCTCCTATCTTCACAGCATAGCAACCCGCGCCAAATTTTTACCCTATAATGACTTTGTCAGATGGGTTATTGAAAGTATCAATATTACAGACATAACTTTCTCCACGACTGATGAAAGAATGTTTGGGTAATTTAGAGCAGAAGATATCAAAAGCATGTACCATTTGCGTGACCACAAAAGCGATATAACAAAGCATTTTTGGAAGCTTTCGCCAAAGAAAATGCCATCGAATGGACCCTATCAAATAGTGGAGGCATTTTTCGACCAAACACAAGCATGAATCATTGGGTATGTACTCAATAGACTCACTAGCATCTCCTTACTGTTATGCTGGTGCTATGATGTGCAGACTCTTTAGAGTCCATAATTTTGCCAAATTTTCTATAAAGATGGTACCTTTAATGGAGGCCACATTTAATTCTTATATCATGGATTGGGCGACCATTTTGTTTGATAAAATGGCCAACCAAATACTTGATTATAGGAAAAACAGGTTCGTGACTACTTGGGTAATACCCCTGTTTTATATGAGTGCCTATATTTTGGACACTATCTATTTCAATTCTGAATACCCCATTTTAGGTTGGAAATGGACTCCAGAGGACCCGAAACCCATTCATATCTATCATAAGGAATTGTGGAAAACCCATTATAAAAATCATCTTTATAGAATCTGTCATGGTTTCATCCTCGCCGTGTATTATGTCATATTCAATAAACCCGCTCCTAGGTTGTTCGAGGAAGCCTGTGTCGATCTAAATTCAATTGGCAGTTGGTTTGGTGAATAAAAGTTCACCTACATCAGATTTTTTAGTAGAACTACTGACCCACATGTCCTTCCCTTATACATCCCTAATGTCTTACGTGCCAGAGAAATAACATATCAGACAACAGGAGAAGGGATGTCAAGGAACCTAAAGGAGTCTAAAAAACGGATGTGGCCTTCATTCCCCCTCCGATGTGGTTCTTTCACGTTGCATGACTTCAAGCATGCAGAGAAGGAAGCTGAGAAAATTAAAATGTTAAAGTTAGCAGTCATCCCAAAGAGGCAATATGATCCAAAATCTGTTGCCTACAATTTCACTTCTCATGTCAAAATTACCAAATTTGAACATGAGAAGGATAATTATGATGATTTGTTTGCTTCAGCCAAGTTATTTTCTCAAGTGAAAAAACTAGCAAAAATCAAATTGGGAGCAGAGGGACTAGAGTAATTTTACAAGTTCAGGACATAGAGATTGCAAATATTACCTCTAGACTTGTTAAATACTACCTCTACGGTGCAATTAAAAGGCCACTGAGAAGAGAAAATTAGTGAAAAGACTCCTAAAAATGAAAAGACTCCAAAAAGGGAACAGACTCAGGAAGGAACTAGTGAGCCCCTTATTACAAATATCAATATTGATCCTAAGTTAATCAAGGAATGGAAGCAGTTTGACTCAATCATCAACAACCCGAATAAATCCCAAGAGCTCACTACACCAAAATTGCCAACAGTACAAAAGCCAGAAGTTATTACTGTTTCGATTGAAGGGACAAGAGGCTTGCCCAGAATTCAACAGGACATAGAGATCATTCTTGAGAATCCTACAGAGGAGATTGTACTACGAACTTAATAAATACCACCTCTCAATGTCTTCTATAGTCTGAAACATAGGGCTATAGTTAAAAGATAGAGGAAGAAGAGGAAAATTGATCAAAGTCCTGTTTTAACTCCTCAGGAAGAAATGATGAACGTGGTATGGGAAGCAGAAGTCAATCCCTTTGAGGATTTAACAAAGTTATCTCAGTATGCAGGAGCTTACACAATGGCGACAATGGATAAAGCCTCGGAAGTCAGCGATCTGATGAGGGAAAAGGATCAGAGGATTACTCAACTTGAGGTGCAATTGGTAGAGTGACAACAAAATATTAATCAGCTTGAACAACAGTTAACAGAGTAGAGGTAGAAAAATGAGCGATTAAGAGAGCAGTTGAAACTGGAAAAATAGAGGATTGCTGAGCAAACTCCCCATAAACAACAGGAGTTGTCTCAGGAATTAAATAGGCTTCAGATGATAAGTGAGCAAGAGAAGAAGGAAAAGGAAGATCAAATTGTACAAATGCAAGAACAGATAGAAAGGTACAAGGGTTATCCATAGGTAAGTGAATTTAGAATAGAAGCCTTGGAAATAACCAAAGTCTTGTCCCGACAGTTGGATATTCTTTGCCACAACATATCATTGGCCAACCCCTTATGTGATATATTTGCATCATTGACTGAGAAGACAATGGACGCCGGATTGGAATTGGAAAAGAAAGATGAAAGGTTAACCAATTTTCTATCTCGGCAAGATTTAGCAAAAGGAATAGCTACCAACTTGCCAAAAATACAAGAATCGCACAAAGAAATTATGTTTTCCGAATGGGAGTCCCAGCTAATGAAAGCCGAAAGAGCAACTTCTAGATGCAGAGCCGCAACAAACAGTTTGATCGAATTAGTGAATAATAGTTTACATATGTTTAATTTAATCATTGATTTCTCTCCGAGTAAACTCCCAAAAGCAAAGGCATTGGAATAGCGTTGGAAACAGGAGCTGGTGAACATAGAAAAACAAATTGGAGAAATCCAAAACTTGACATGGGAAACATTCTGGTTTTTCCTAGTCAGGCCACATAGCCAGCAGATGGCCATGAAATGTCTTTTAGATGCAATCAAATGCATGATCTCCAAACTCTCTGATGCCACCTATACAACCCAACTACACTCCAGGATGAGTCAGCCTCTAGAAATCTAGCCTATGCTCGCAATTTGCCAACCGCAATTACAGGAAAAGGAACCGATACAATGAATTCGTTCAACTACTACTGCACTGTTATTTTCATAATGAATCCCAAATTTTCATGTCTACAGTTAGAACAACGCATAGTGAATTTTATTGATATTTAGTTGTTATTTTTAGTATTGAAGACCCTTTCATGTATTTATAAAGGGTCCTCAATTTGTATTAAAACTTGAATTGGGAGTTGCACTTCTGTACTTCTAATATTTTTTATCAAAAGTTGGACCAATGTTCTACATTTTTGTGAAAGAAGCTTTTGCAAGACTCACACTTTTGCATCTTTTGAAGGTTTTCTCAAATAGGAAAGCAGAATCTAAGTGTTGTTTACATCGAGAGAATTCAAATGCATACGCTACTATTACCTTTATTTTTGTCTTATTACTCTATGCCAATGAGCATTTCTTAAAACTTGCTATTATTGATATATGTATGTTTTCAAACAATTCTTTAGCATATCATTTCTGAAGGTTTTAGAATTGTTATCATTTGGATATATATGTCAGTGATATATATTGTGGTGAATGCGATAATGTTTTTATAATTACTTTGTTTAACTTCTTAAACAAAGTAATCATTATATGAATGCATCTTTTTATTTACGAATAAGCCATCTTTATGATTATTTGTTCAATAGAAATAATCAAAAACCGTGTTGTTAACAGGATGCCCGGGTTAGATTAGTTATATTTGTATACCTTTGAATTTTAGGATAAAACACTATCACTTTCATTACACATTACAAATCAATCACCCAACAACTCATACATCACTGGGAAACTAGTCCCATTATATCCAATCAAAGCCACCATACCAAACAGAAAAGGAGTTGCACTAAGGTCTGGACCGAGTGGTTTTCCCCGATGTTGATGCAGCGATTTTAGAGGCACCAACATTTTCGGCACTAGAAGGACGACATGAACCGTGAATGGGGAGAAAATCCAAATCTATAGCCCATTTTGAGAGTAAATCACCCTCACCATCTCCTCCAACTTCTCCCTCACATTCTAAATCTCCAATTTCCAAGCAAGAAGTTGAAAAGACAACAACCACTACTGAAAATTTTAACATATCAGACAAATTGGCTCTTGAACCCCCTAAAGTTCAGTCTTTAATTCATAAATTTCAAGGGTTTTCAATATCGCAAGAAAAGTCTAGGTTATCCCAAGGTAGTGTGACTTCGTAATACATTCCTTCTCGGCCTCTTACAAGATTACAAAGCAAAAAGATTAGTATTGAACCAACAAAATTTCCTCTGCCTAGTCGGAAAAGAGCTAGGAAGACACCTTTAGAGTCTAACAGTGAGACTCTTTCATCATCATCATCCATTTCATCCAATCCATTTCAAAGTCAACCATCCACTCCTCAACTTCATATCATAGTTCAACAGGGTACAAGTCCCCCGACATCTCCTACCCAATCATTTGCATCTACACCCTCAACTTCTTCTGCTCTTAGTGTGACAATGGGACATAATCAACCACAACCAAGGCCATGGACAAATGTAGGGGCAATCGCAATTCCTGCACCCTTGAGTTAATTACCGACCCACCCTGAAAATTGGTTGCACAAGTTTAATTCAGATATCGACATACTCGCAGAAGAACACATAAACAACTTTATGTTTTCAATAAACCTAAATGGGGTGACAGTAGAGGATGTTGTTGTGAGGCTTTTCCCATACACCTTATAGGGAACAACTGGATCATAGTATTCTTCATTACCACCAAGATCCATTAATAGTTGGAATGCTTTCCAAGAGCAATTTTTGACTAAGTTCGGAGATGATAGATCCACAACGACATTAATAAATGATCTCTCCAATCTTAAAACTGAATCAAAAGAAACTATTAAAGATTTCAACTCATGATTTAATAAGCTCTTAAATAAAATTCCTGCTACATCTAAGCCCAGTGAAGAGGTCCGAAGCGAATGGTATATTTCTACTTTACCTTCGAATATAGCCATCTTCATTGATAGAGCTACAAATCCCACCTTAGCAG
Organism: Pinus taeda; assembly: GCA_000404065.3. Lineage (NCBI taxonomy): Eukaryota > Viridiplantae > Streptophyta > Pinopsida > Pinales > Pinaceae > Pinus > Pinus taeda. The sequence goes on along the minus strand of APFE031579444.1, from coordinate 66,109 downwards.
AGAATATGAAAGAAGCGATCACCGTTGAGAAATGTATTATTGCTTTAGAAAAGAAAACCACTCTTGAGAAGAGAAAGTCCAAATAATTTACTTTTAAATATGATTCAAAGAAGAAAGCAGCTAAAGATCCATATGATATGGAGGGTTTGCAAAAAGTTTTGAAGACTATGTCTAATGAAATGGTAGAAATAAAGAAACAAGTAGTTGAAACCTCCACTAAAAAGCCATTTAGGAACTTCAAAAGAGCTGAATCAAAACCACCTAATGCTATATCTAATGCAAAATCAGATACAGATAATGATGAGGATGAATACACTGTCTTGTCATCCGAGGAAATCGAAGAAGATGAGATAGTTGAATGTCACGGTATGTGGGACTTCATTTTGCCTAATTCTGATACTGAAAGCGAACAGGAAGCTCTCCCAATAAGTACTAGAAGTAAAGTTGTTGAAAAGCCTATTCAATCTAATCAAAATAAGAAAAATGCAATCCCTACTACCAAAGATCAGGCTCCCGTGAAGAAATCTCTAGTGTTGCCTACTCAAAATTAGTCATCATCTTCCAATCTTCCCTCATCATCCAAGACATTGGTAGTCTCTGACTCTATGGATTACAACATTATAGAAGACATGAAGAAGACTAGACTGAATATTTCTTTCTTTGAGCTTAGCAAGCTCAAACATCAACAAAAATTGCTGCTCAAAGAGTTAAATGTAGTACCTTCTTCCCCTCTCCCAAATGTTTTATTATCCAAGGCAGCCAAAGGAACAAGCCACCATCAGATAAAGTAGATGCTACTGATGTTGTTTTGATCGGTGATAGATCTAATTCTCATACTCCTCCTTTTTTATTGACCTATGAGATCTACAATAGAAATCTACACAACTGCTTAATAGATTCAGGGGCTTCATCAAACATAATGCTAGCCTCGGTTTGCTCAAAATTGAACATTGAGCCCCAAAAATCTGTAGTACATATTTTTCAATTAGATCAAACTAAGGTTCAAGTCTAAGGAGAGATTAATTCAATCACCATTAGGTTATCATCTAATCCTAGAGTAGTCCAAAGAATCGATATATTGATTGCTAACATCCCTGAATTTTATGGGCTAATTTTAAGCAGAGATTTGTCTCAGAAACTCCATGGTTACATTTCTATTGATTAGTCTCATGTGTGGCTTCCTTATAAAGGGAAACCAAATCAAATTAAAATCAATCGGGAGAAGCACATGACCCATACTGTAACGAAGTTTGAGCAGGAAAATCAACCCATAGCTTTCAATAATAACATTCTCAAAAATTACTCAGTCGAATCATTCTTTGGTAATTTTAATGCTCAATCATCATCTTTTTCTATTAATAGTTTCACATCATAGATAGAATTTTTTTCTCATACAGATACATCAAGGTGTGTTACTATTGCTGAAGAAATTGTAAATAAAACTGTAGATAAGCCTATATTTTGGTCTTTATATTTTGATGGATCAAAATCCAATGATGGTGCAGGAGCGGGATGTATTTTAGTTAATCCTAAAGGGGGAAAAACTATGTTATCATGCAGACTAGAATTTGAGTGTACAAATAATACTATTGAATATGAAGCATTGATTCAAGGGCTTTATAAAGTGATAGGCCTGAAGGTTCAATATCCAAAAGTATTTGGTGATTCTAAGATTGTCATCAAATAGGTAAGGAATACTATCCATTACCTTTCTGGACATCTCAAGCATTATCAGTCCTTAGTTCATGACCTCATATATCATTTTCTAGCATTTAATATTTCTCCCATTCCTAGATCTCAGAATACAACAACTGATTTATTAGCTAATGTTGCTTCTAAGCTCCTTCCATCCGAGGATTACAGTCTTGATAGGTTTTTAGTCGAATTGATTTTTAGTTCATATGTTCCAGACAATGTCATCAATTGGCAGGTATTTAATCATGACAAAGACATTTTGAATTTCTTACTTCTAGGAAATCTTATGATGACTAGATTATTGATGAGGATGATCATAATCTTCAAATAAAACAAAGACAGAATGAGAATGCCATACCTAAATCTGTTGTCAAACTTGAAGATCTTTACGATATCAAGGATAGGTTTAAACAAGTCACTAATTCAAAACTTCAAAGTTCTACTTTGAGGTTTGAATTAATAAATCTTGGCATTGAGGCTAAACCACAAAATATTAATCTGGGACTAGGGCTCACTCCAGAAGAAAGATTCGCTTTTATCATATTGTTGAATAAATATAAAAGTGTTTTCGCTTGGAATTACGACAATTTAAAAACGTATGATACTTATATCATACAACACAAAATTCCAATTATTTCTGAGGAGAAAACTGTGCAGCGAAAATTGAGGAAAATTTATCCAAATCTAGAGACTCAGATCAAAGTAGAGTTGAATAAACTCTCGAAAGCTAAGATAATTTTACCAGTTAGACATTCTAAATGGGTTTCTAACTTAGTACCTGTTAGGAATAAAAAAAAGTGATATTAGAATCTGCATTGATTTTAGAAATCTCAATAAGACAAGCCAAAAAGATAACTTCCCATTACCAACAATGGAACAAACTCTTCATTCAGTTGCTGGTTCCAAATTAATGTCTTTTCTGGATGGTCTTTCTGGATATAACCAAATATCAGTGCATCTAGATGACAGACTAGAGAATACTTTTAGAACCAAATGGGGAACATATGCCTACCAAAAAATGCCTTTCGGTTTGATTAATGATGGAGCTATCTTCCAAAGAGCAATGGATAAGCATTTAAGGTTTTGATTAATAGGTCAGTTGTTGTCTACTTAGACGACATAACTGTCTTCTCCAAAAAAAGAGTGAATCATTTGCATGATTTGAAACAAATCTTTGAACGCTGTAAAAGGTATGGGATTTCATTAAATCTCAAGAAATCATTCTTCACTCTTGATGAAGGTAAACTCTTAGGGTTTATCGTATCTAAAATGGCATTTATATTGATCCGGAAAGAATAAAGGAGATTTCTGATATTCTTCAGCCACATAATAAAAAATCAATGCAATCATTTTTAGGTCAAATAAATTTTGTAAAAAGATTTGTTCCTGATTTTTCACAGATTGTTTTACCATTACAGACCATGATTAAGAAAAATTCAGTCTTCAAATGGGGGCATAAACAAAAAGAAGCCTTTGATTCAATCAAACAGGCAATCACTAATGCTCCTAAATTAAATACTCCAAATTTTTCTAATCATTTTATTTTGTATACTTTAGCATCTGAAACATTTTATGCAGTGGTGTTAACACAGATCAATGATCAGTTAGTTGAAGCACCCATATCCTTTTTTAGTTCTAATCTACAAGGTGTTGAACTTAATTATTCTCAGCAGTGAGACAATTACTAGTCCAAAGGGAGGTAGGAGAGAAGAGAGCCAACTAGGTTACAACAATACAAGAATATGATTTAGATATTAAACCAGCGAAAATTGTAAGAGGTCAAGTTTTCTGCAGGTTATTAGTAGGAGCTTCTAACATTCCAGAACATGAAGATTCAGGCAATGCTCTTCAAATAAACGAGATAAATATCACAAACTTTGAATCTCAATATGTAGATCTGGTCTTTTATTTAAAAAATGGATATGCTCCTCCTAATCTCTCTTAAAAAAACAAACATGCCTTGAGATTGAAACAAAAACACTTTGAAATCATTGATGACGTGTTATTTAGAAGGAATCATGATTCAATTTTGTTAAGATGCCTTGAAAAAACTGAAGCACAAAAGGTGTTGCACGAATAACATGATGGTCCAACAGGTGGACATTTTGGAGGTGATACAACAGCTCACAAGATAATACATGCTAAATATTATTGGCCCATTTTATTCAAAGATGCCCATAACTATGTAAGGAAATGCAAAACATGCCAAACTGCCAGTGGAAGACAAAGGAAACCAACCTTTCCTTTGCAACCAGTCAACATTGAACAACCATTCGAACAATGGGGACTGGATATCATAGGAGAGATTGTTCCACATTTTTCCAAGCAGCATAGATATATCTTTACAGCCACGGATTACTTCACAAAGTGGGTAGAAGCAGTTCCTTTGAAGGTAGCCAACTCTGATACAATCATTGAATTCATCGATCAATTCATCATTACCAGGTTTGGCATACCTAATGCTCTCATTTTTTATAATTCATCTTATTTTTCTGGAAATACCATATTTGAATTTGCTCTTAAGAGAGGATTTAAATTGAAATATTTTGCAAACTACTATCCTTAGGGTAATGGTTTGGCAGAATCTACCAATAAAAATCTTATCAAGATTATTAAGAGAATTGTTGACTAGAATCAAAAGAATTGGCACAAGTCCTTGATATTTGCATTATGGGCAGACTGCATAACACAAAAGGCCTCAATAGGTACTTCTCCATTCAACTTAGTGTATGGGAAAGAAGTTGTCATACCAACAAATTTAGCACTCCCATCTCTAGCCCTAGTGCAATTTATTGAAGAAAATCCCTCGTCTTCTATTCAATTAAGATATGATCAAATCCTTAAATTAGAAGAGGAAAGGGAAAAGCTAATCCAAGAGGATCTCAAGACACCAAGGGGATGGATAAAGGCTCGAAATTAAAAATGGTAGAAAGGAGTAGTTGATGGCATCAGTTGAAAGGGCTCATCTTCTTGATCATGATGGTGTGAACGATTCGTCAATCTGAGCTCATATGTGAAAGATAGAGCCCCTCAAATATTGGTCTGGCAGAGAAAAAAATGGGGCCCACAATGTGCCACATGGCATCCCAGTCAGCATGTGGGACCCACATGGCAACTTGACACTTGGCATTCCCCCAGTGACCTTCTAGACTCGCACAAGAGAACAAAAAAAAAATATTTTGGGTTATAGTTATTAAAATAACTAAATATATATAAGAAACCCAAAATATATATATAATAATAAAAAAACCATAACAAATATGGTTACACATACATTAAATATCATATAAAACAAAACCCATATATATATATATATATACAAAGCCAACATATAGCAGATACGTGGCAAGGCCAACACGCTGTGGAAATATGTTCAAGGGTAAATGGTTAAAACCATATAAAGCAAAATGCATGGATGGTGGAGTATGGTTATACAACCATACTAAATACGTGCACATGAACCATAACGTATAAGCCCATAACACGTGGAGGTTATAATATCGAAACCATGAATGGGAGCCATTGCATATAATGGGTTAATACATATGTGACCGGCCCATAAATAAATGAAAACCAACGTGCATATAACTAATGAGTCGTGGTATGGTTGGGATATGGATCGTGTATGGAACGTTGACCCATGCATAAACCAAAACTGCCACCAAAATTAACGCGTGTAGGTTGGAAGGGATGGGTGTGGTCCCGTGAGGTACGAGCCCGCCTCCGCAACAATGGTAATAAAAATAGATTATATTTTGGGTTTGGTAAAGTTTGGTAGTTTGGGTAAATATGGGTTTGGTAAAAATAACCCATAACCATATTATGGTTTAATCTGCCCAATTTTTTATATAAATTAATTTTTCAACCATTGCCAAGGAGCAGATCAGTGGCACGAATTTCGAGACAAGGTGGTGGAACCTTGAGCACTAAGAAACACTGGTGGAACCTTATCTGAGAAGAATTTTTGTAGGAGGGTGATTTTGGTCCAGTCTCAGAATTGGACAAGTTTTATATGGATTTTTCACATCTCAGCGATGAGAATTCATTGACAGTGTCAGTTTCTACAATAGAGCTCTCCAATTTTCAGGCACTTTTCAGCATGGAGTTATAATGCTCCATTTGTAAATCGATGAATGTACTTCTTTGATGCCATTTTTTTTTTAATGAATGAAGGCCTCCCCATTGATTGAGCAGGGCCCGAAGACGTAGTCCAAGAGGGACGAACTCTATTATCAAGCTTCTTGTCTTCTTGTCATGCTTATGTGTTTCTTCTTCTTCTTCTCACATGTGCACATTTAAGTTTCTCTTTGGTTAAGCTACAAACTGTTTATGTAATTATTTTCATGCATCTAGAAACAAAAGATAACCTGGATCAAGTGGTATCAGAGCGGGTGTTTTTATATGTGAATTACATGTTTGTATGTTAACAAGAAACATGCTCCAAAGAGGCGAAGGGGAATTACAGTCTTTCAATCCCAAGGCAGGGCGTGCACATCGAAGGAGAAACATGGCAGATGAAGAGGCTCGATATGAGGAGGAGCTCAATTTTCGCAAGACCTTTTATATGATGGCAGATCGTTTTGAGAAGTTATTCTCAAAGCTCGAAAAGTAGGAAAATGCAGAGGGGAAAGCTCCAGAAGGACAATGTTCAGTACATGGAGGTGATGGGGGAGATCCAACTCCTTCTCCTTCTACAACTGAAAGTTCTTCTTCTTCTCACCATCATAATAATTGAAATTCCAAAGATGCATCTAAAACACCTTTTTTTTAAATTAGATGTTAAATTTGATCTCCCCATGTACAATGGTGAAAGCAATGCAAAAAAGCTTAATAATTGGATTAGGCAGATTGCGATCTACTGCAAGATTCAGCAGATCGTGGAGGATGAATCAAAGATTCAGTTGGCATCTTTGCGATTAACGAGCACCGCTCTCATTTGGTGGGAGAGCAAAGTACAAAGCAGTAAGGATGCTGGTAATCTTTATTCCTCTTGGCCTAATTTCATTTCTGCATTAAAGGCACAATTTTATCCATTGGGTTACATGCAAAAATCTTTAATGAACTGACAGTATTTAAGGCAAGGCAAAGGTTAAGATGTTCAGAGTTTTACAGAAGAATTTAGGAAGCAAGCACTTAATTTGGGTATTGCACTTGATACACCTGAAATTGTAACTAAATACATTGGATCGTTACATAGTTATATTAGACATTCATTGTTGTTGTTTGAACCAACCACCATTGATGCAGCTAGTGTAAAGGCCATTCACATTGAGAACAGGGGAAAATATGACAAAGATGACCAATCAAAGAGAATGGTAGCAATCAAGAGAAAGGGAGCAAATCCCTCTTGTACCCATTGTGGGAAAGAAGGACATGATGAAGAGAATTGTTGGAAGCTACACCCTGAGCTAAGACCTGAAAGGAATGACCGAAATGGGAAATAGAAGTCTGTCACCACCGTACAACAAAGCCAAGATTCCGAGTCAGCGGAAGATGAGAAAGTCACAGCTACAAGATTTGCACGAGGTAGGCTCGTTGATTTGGGGTCTGACTCCGGTGATGAAATGAAGTTTGCAGCCCTGGGGGTCGCGACAAGAGGACCCATAGATTTGGGGTCTGATTCTGTTTATGAATCAAGGATTTCAGCCAGGACACTTCCCTCAGCAGGACGCCAAGAATTTGAAGAAATTAACCACCGCATTCAAGCAAAAGAATGTTGAGCTAAGGAGGCTTCTACAAGAGGCAAGGGATGAAAACCAAAGATTACTACGCTAGTTGCAAGCCAAGGATGAGGCCTTGGAACAACCGCAGCATAGTTGTCGCGAGGTAAAAAGTGGTTCTCCAATTTCATATGATTTTCATGATGATGAATTTGCTGCCTTTGAAAACCATACTACAGGAATTGGATCCAAATTAATGAAGAAAATGGGATATCAAGGAAAGGGCCTCGACACCCAAGGCCAAGGCATCATAAACCCCATCAAAGTCAAGGAGTTGCCACGTTATACAGGACTCGGATACGTTGAAAAGGAGATGGGGAAAAATTCTGATATGGCCAGTAACCAGCCAACCACAGATGATGAAATTCCTTCCTCACAATCCAGCGATAGTGAAGGCTCCATGAACACCTTTCGAAGGAACACCAAGGGGAAGCGCCCCAAGACAGCCCAGAAAGTTTGGAGGAGAAAGAATCGTTGTAGTCATTACAACAAAAAGGGACACCAACAAACCACGTGTCCGATGCTCCATGTTCCGGAAACATCGCCAGAGGAGCCGAAAGATGAACATGTCCAACAGATGAATCTGCATCAGTCACGACAGTCTGCTTTGTTAAGATGGTTTTTCTAAGAGTAGTAGCTTGTTATGGCCACCATTGTAAATCATACATTGCAATGTAAAAAAAAATTGATGGCGTGTTCCCCCATCATTTCCAAATGCAACAATGATATTTTGGCCTTTCCTTATTAGTATTTGAGGCATTAATTACTTTTTATGTAATCCTTGGCCAATGAGTGTGTGCTATGAACTCTTGGCAAGGAGGGGTTGTTAAGTAATGTGTGGTGTGCATGATTGCAAGAATGTACCAGTTTCGCATGCAGGAGATTAATAGTGTGGATTTGACAGTGTGCTAATGCTTTTGGAGGACCAAAAGCTCCTCAGTGGGGAGGATTGATCCAGGAGGATCTCGAGACACCAAGGGGATGGATAAAGGCTCACAATTCAAAATGGTAGAAAGGAGTAGTTGATGGCAACAATTCAAAGGGCTCGTCTTCCTGATCACGATGGCGCGAACGATTCGTCAATTTGAGCTCATCGTCAATTTGAGCTCATATGCAAAAGATAGAGCCCCTCAAAGATTGGTATGGCAGAGAAAAAAAATGGGGTCCACAGTGCACCACATGGCATTCTAGTCAGCACGTGGGACCCACATGGCAGCTTGACACTTGGCATTCCCCGAGTGACCTTCTAAACTTGCACAAGAGAACAAAAAAAATTAATTTGAATTGTAGTTATTAAAATAACTACATATATATAAGAAACCCAAAATATATATATAATAAAAAAAAACCATAACAAATATGGTTACACATATATTAAATATCATATAAAACAAAACCCATATATATATAAACAAAGCCAACGTATAGCAGATTTGTGGCAAGGCCAACACGTTGTGGAAATACGTTCAAGGGTAAATGGTTAAAACCATATAAAGCAAAATGCATGGATGGTGGAGTATGGTTATACAACCATACCAAATATGTGCACATGAACCGTAACGTATAAGCCCATAACACGTGGAGGTTATAATATGGAAACCATGAATGGGAACCATTGCATATAATGGGTTAATACATATGTGACCAGCCCATAAATAAATGAAACCAACATGCATATAATCGTTGAATCGTGGTATGGTGGGGATACAGACTGTGTATGGAACGTTGACCCATGCATAAACCAAAACTACCACCGAAATTAATGTGCGTAGGTTGAAGGGGGCGACTCCTATTTCAGACCCTATAGCATTTTAAATGTGGTCTGACATGGCCGCTCGATACCCAGAGCATATTGATCTCCGTTTCTTTTTCAATGGCAGTGGCATGGTGGTGTGTTATATCGGGGTATCGAGCGGCCATGTCAGGCCGCATTTAAAATGCTATAGGGTCTGAAATAGGAGTCGCCGTTGGAGGGGATGGGTGTGGTCCCATGAGGTATGGGCCCGCCTCCCTGACAATGGTAATAAAAATATATTATATTTTGGGTTTGGTAAAGTTTAGTAGTTTGGGTAAATATGGGTTTGGTAAAAATAACCCATAACTATGTTATGGTTTAATCTGCCCAATTTTTTATATAAACTGATTTTTTACCATTTCCAAGGAGGAGATCAACGACACAAATTTCGAGAGAAGGTGGTAGAACTTTGAGCACTCAGAAAAACTGGTGGAACCTTGCTTGAGCAAAATTTTTGCAGGAGGGTGATTTTGGTCCAGTCTCAGAATTGGACATGTTTTATATGGATTTTGCACCTCTCAGCGATAGGAATCCATGAGCAGTGTCAGTTTCTACAATAGCTCTCCAATTTTCGAGCACTTTTCAGCATGGAGGTATAATGCTCCATTTGTAAATTGATAAATGTACTTCTTTGATGCCATTTTTTTTAATGAATGAAGGCCTACCCATTGATTGAGTAGGGCCCGGAGACGTATTCCAAGAGGGATGAACTCTGTTATTAAGCTTATTGTCTTCTTGTCATGCTTATCTGTTTCTTCTTCTTCTTCTCACATGTGCACATTTAAGTTTCTCTTTGGCTAAGCTACAAACTATTTATGTAATTCTTTTCATGCATCTATAAACAAAAGATAAATTGAATCAAAAGCCAAAATAACACATGAAAAACATCAACAGGTTATTAAATCTTCTTTTGATGCAAATTCTACCGGCCCAAAATTTTTAGAAATCAGTGATCTTGTTTTGAAATGGGACAAAGTGCACAAAGACAAAGGCAAACATACTAAATTTCAAAAGATGTGGCTCAGACGGTTTCAAATCATTGAGAAGATAATCTCATCAACGTTCATATTGCAAGACCTATTAGGAAAGAGAGATTCTCTTCCTGTCAATGGGCTTATCTTGAAAATTTTATTTACTTAAGGAGGTGACCCCTTCTTACCTGTAAATATTCATTATGCAAATTTGTTTATTTTGGATTTTTATTTGTAGAAAATAAGGTTGTAAATAGTCTTCCATTGACCTTTTACTATTGAAAAGTTATTTAAGGAAATATTGTAAATACTTACTTTTGATAGATGGGAACCTTTAAGGAAAAGACTGCAATTTTAGAAGGCTATCTAAAACATAAAACTCTGAGAACCTCTTTTAAATTTGTAAAATCTTCACAAGCCTTGAAAATATTGTAAATCATTCCAAGTTTTAAAAAGCCAAGAGAGGTTATTTGTAAAGAAGTAAAGACTTTTCCAAACTTAACATCTACAACTCTAAAATTGTCATCCATAGACTCTTAAGGAGAAAGTCATTCACCCCATCCATTAAGTTTATGATTTTTCAGAGTGTAATTCTAAAATATGTCTGATATATAAGATAAGAGGTCTCATCATGAGCCTGCGTACCATGATCATAGGGAACTAATTAAACTGACATTACCAATATTGCATATCAAAATAGGGTAATGGCTTATAATCATAAGACAAGGGGTCTCATCATGAGCTAGCTTCTTCAGTTCAATTACAACCATTGAATGGCATTGTCAATAGCTGGCCACCAAACTAGGACAATGGCTTTTTTCCCTTTTAAAGAAATTGAAAGAATAGAAAACACAAAAAGAAAAATATGTGTAAACATATCTTTTTGAATTTATCTTTCAAAAGTTATACTCTTAGATGGATGGGACAATGAATGATTAAATGGATAAAAGGTAACCCCGTCGAGACTATAAACGTCTATTGGCAACAGAGGCACTACCTATGACAACAAAGTAAACTTAAACGCTAAGTTGGAGAAGCCCCCTGCTTTATTTATACCAATCAGTCAAAGATTGAATAAGCCTAGAATGTTTTTATTTTTTAAGATTGGAAAAGGAATTATAAAAATTGTTACTATATTCAAAGTTAATGTTTATTTATCTATTCTTAGATTGTTTTCTTTATCCTCAATGGTTTCCAAATTAAAAACGCTATAAATATTGCATTACTTTCTCAGAGATAATTGTTTCTCCCAGTGAATTGTGAATTGTTGTGCTATACAACAACCCTCCCCACTTCAAAATTTTCATCCAAAAATTTAACAAGAAATTGGTCCCTTTTTTTTAAGACTTAGTTAAAATCAATAATTCAATAATAATCACAAACTTTGGTTAACCACATAACACATGAAAGTCCTTATGAAAAGGTCTGATCCGATATAAATATCAATCAAGACCTTTTCGTAAAACAAATATAAAATAATATGTCACACCCTTTATTTAAAGGATAGACTTAGAGGCTTCCATGGGCAATCGTCAATGTGATAATGCTATCGGAAAGTGCAAATTGCAAGTTATGAAAGAGGCATTCCAATAGTCTACTCAAATCTCCCGATGCAATAATTTGATCGCAATCGTCCATTACTAAAAGCATGGGGCAAATAACTATCTATTTGGAGTTTGCCGATGCAATTTCATTTTGGAAAGTGCGCTTTTCGATAAAAGATTGTTAAATGCATGTTTGCGGGTTTAAACATTAAATCAATTATAAACGAAAACCAAAGGATTTATTGATTATTCTGCTTCCCCATGATAACTAACTTTTATCGCAATTGGAACTAAGTATGGAAACAGCTAAAGCTTAACGTTTATGCCTCCCGATCTGCGATGTGCGATTTTTGATAATCGCTAATTGGGAAAGCCACAAGATCCACTTTAAAGAACTGATTAGTAATATGAGTGATGAGACATACCATAATGGCATTTAAGTATCATGATTTGCGATTACAAAAATCATTAATAAATCAGTTATGGTTGAATCCTTCGAGGATTTCATCCGTGGTAATATTAGAGTTCGTATTGCTTATCACACTTAAATTACCATTAACCTTTTATATTCTACATTGGCTTTGAATAGGTTTTACTCTGTTACGTTCTTATGTTTCTTTTGCAGAGCAAGTCGAGTTGATGAATCCAGCGAAAATGACAAAGAAAACAAAGAAACCAAAGGCCCTTGTCATAGCTAAAGAGGAACCAATTAAAAAGGTCTTGATATCTAATACTACCTACCTCGGTCTAGGTAAGGCTTCGTGGGAGAGTATATACAATTTACTAAAAGCCAAGGATCCAGAAGAGATCGAAGAAGCAGTGGCAACAGCAGATTCCACTGACAAGTCAGAGAATACTCTTAAGGATTTGGCCAGCGCATATCTTCATAGAATAGCAGCCCGCGCCAAAGTTTTACCCTATAATTACTTAGTCATATGGGTTATTGAAAGTATCAATATTACAGATAGAACTTTCTTTACGACTAATGGAAGAATGTTCGGGTCATTCAGAGCAGAAGATATCAAAAGAATGTACTATTTGCCTGAACTACAGAAGTGATATAACAAAGCATTTTTGGAAGTTTTCGCCAAAGAAAATGCCATCAAATCGGACCATATCAGACAGTGGAGGAATTTTCCGACCAAACACAAGCATGAATCATCGGTATATACTCAGTAGACTCACTAGCATCTCCTTACTATTATGCTGGTGTTATGATGTGCAGACTCTTTGGAGTCCATAATTCTGCCAAATTTTCTATAGAGATGGTACATTTAATCGAGGTTGCAATTAATTATTATATCATGGATTGGGCGACCATTTTGTCTGATAAAATGGCCAACCAAATACTTTGTTATAGGAAAAACAAGTTCATGACTACCCAGGTAATACCCCCGTTTTATACAAGTGCCTATATTTTGGACACTATCTATTTCAATTATGAATACCCCATTTTAGGTTGGAAATGGACTCCACAGGACCCAAACCCCATTCACATCTATCATAAGGAATTGTGGAAAGCCCATTACAAAAATCATCTTTATAGAATCTTCCATGGTTTCATCCTCCCAGTGTATTATGCCATATTCAATAAACCCACTCCTAGGTTGTCTAAGGAAGTCTTTGTCGATCTAACTTCAATTAGTAGTTGGTTTGGTGAAGAAAAGTTCACCTACATTAGACTTTTTGGTAGCGCTACTGACCCACATGTCCCTCCCTTATATATCCTTGATAAGTTACTTGCCAGAGAAATAGCATATCAGATAACAGTAGAAGGGATGTCAAGGAACCTAAAGGAGTCTAAAAATAGATGTGGCCTTCATTCCCCCTCCGATGTGGTTTTTCCACACTGCATGACTTCAAGCATGCAGATAAGGAAGCTGAGAAAATTAAAATGTTAAAGTTAGCAGTCATCCCAAAGAGGCAGTATGATCCAAAATCTGTTGCCTACAATTTCACTTTGCATGTCAAAATTGCCAAATTTGAACATGAGAAGGATAATTATGATGATTTGTTTGCTTTAGCCAAGTTATTTTCTCAAGTGAAACAACTAGCGAAAATCAAATTGGGAGTAGAGGGATGAGAGGAATTTTACAATTTCAGGACACAGAGATTGCAAACATTACCTCTGGACTTGTTAAATACTACCTCTATGGTGCAATTAGAAGGCCATTGTGAAGAGAAAATTAGTGAAAATACTCCTAAAAAGGAAAAGACTCCAGAAAGGGAGCAAACACGGGAAGGAACTAATGAGCCCCTTAATATGAATATCAATATTGATCCTAAGTTAAGCAAGGAATGGGAGCAGTTTGACTTAATCATCAATAACCTGAATAAATCCCAAGAGCTCACTGCACCAAAATTGCCAACAGCATAAAAGCCAGAAGTTATTACTTTTCCAATTGAAGGGACAAGTGGCCTACCCAAAATTCAGCAAGACATAGGGATCATTCCCGAGAATCCTACAGAGGAGATTGTACTACGAATTGAAGAAATACCACCTCCTCGATGTCTTATACAGTCCGAAACACAGGACTATAGTTAAAAGACAAAGGAAGAAGAGGAAAATTGATCAAAGTCCTCTTTTAACTGCTCAGGCAGAAATCATGAATGTGGTATGGAAAGCAGAAGTCAATCACTCTAAGGATTTAACAAAGATATCTCAATATGCAAGAGCTTACACAATGACGACAACGAATAAAGCCTCAGAGGTCAGCCATCTAATGAGGGAAAAGGATCAGAGGATTACTCAACTTGAGGTGCAATCGGCAAAGCGACAACAAAAGATTAATCAGCTTGAACAGTGGCTAATAGAGCTTTCATACCAGGCAATAAATCCACAAAACAAATCAATTCATATTATTCCTTCAGGTTGGTCTTTATTATATACATGACGGAGACTGTTCACTTCATCTCCCGATGACTATTCATATCTCTTATTATTTATTTACAATTATTTTATTTATTCACCCAATCCTGATGATTAGGTGTCAACATTCCCCCCCCTTAATCTAAGGGATGTTGGTGAGTCCAAGAATCACTCTAAATCATTCAAGCTTTTCTCTTCCAAGTGCTTTGTGAAGATGTCGGCAATTTGCTCATTTGTGGAAGAATGATGGGGATGGATTGTTTTGGCCTCAACATGATGTCAAATCAGATGATATTTGGCATTGATGTGCTTCATTCAATCATGGAAGTTTGGGTTCTTGGCCAACTTTATTGCAGAGGTATTGTTAATCATGCATGGAGTTGATTGTACTTGTTTTACCTACAAATTTTCAAGAATTTTCTTGAGCCACACAATTTCTTTTGTTGCTTCAACTGTTGCCACGTATACTGCTTTTGTTGTAGAATTTGCTGGAACTAATTATTTACATGATCTCCAGGAGATAACTCCTAATCCAAGACTCATAGCATATCCTGAAGTAGATACCCAGGTTTCTTTGCCTCCATCAAAGTCTGAATCAGAGTATCCAATCAAACTGAAGTCGTCCACCTGTGTATACTTGATTCCAAAGTCTTAAGTTCCCTTAAAGTACCTTAGAACGCTTTTTGCAGTAGACCAATGTCCCTCACAAGGCTTTTGCATAATCCTATAGAGGATTCAAATAACAAACGAAATGTTTGGTCTGGTAGTAGTTAGGTAGTTGAGACTTCCTACAAGCTGTCTATACTTTGTTGCATCCTTAAATACTTTTCCTTCAATAGATGTGAGCTTTAAGTTTTGTTCCATTGGAGTAGTAAGAGGATTGCATTCTGTCATGCCAAACCTATTCAACAGATCTCCAATGTATTTCTTTTGAGAAAGAAATATGGACTTCGGATGTTGGGTTACTTCAATACCAAGATAGTAATGAACATAGCCCAAATCAGTGATTTTAAAACTTTTCCCCAATTCCTTCTTTATGGATGCAATGTAGCTTTAATTTTTCCCTATCATCAAAAGATCATCTACATATACCACAAGATATACAACTATTTTTCCAACTTTCTTGACAAATAAAGTTGCATCATCAAGATCATAATGTTTGAAATTGAGTTTCAGAAGATTCTTAATTAGTTTTTCATACCAGGCTCGTAGTGCTTGTTTGAGGCCATACAAGGACTTCACAAGTTTTCATACTTTATGTTCATGTCCTTTCACATTAAATCCTTCATGCTGGGACATAAAAACATTCTCTTTTAGATCTCCATTCAAGAAAGCAGTTTTTACATCCATTTGATGGGCTTTCCAACCATTCTGAGCTGCTAGGGCAAAGATTGTTCGGATGGTAGCCCATTTTGCTATGGGGGCAAAAGTCTCCTCATAATCGACCCCTTCCTTCTGTGCAAAACCTTTTGCCAGAAGCCTAGCTTTGTGCTTGTCAAGTGAGACATCAACTTTATACTTGTTATTGTAGACCCACTTGCAGCAAATTGGTTTGGTTCCTAATGGAGGATCAACCAGCTTCCAAGTGTCGTTCTTTATGAGGGAATCATGCTCCTTTTGCATCGCTTCTCTCCATTCATCACTAGAAACGACTTCTTTGAAGGAAGTTGGTTCAAAATCCGTAGACAAGTTTAATTCACAATCATAAGAAACATCCATATCAACAGGTGAATTAGAGTCATCTACATCACCTCCATTTTGTCGGTTTGAATTTCTAGTTCCTGTCTTTCCAACTTCATCAGGATGAACACTTTCAAGTGTCTTTGTCAACCACGTTGGGGGACCTTTCTCAGATGGTCCAGGCTACTCCATTGATTGAGTTGGGACTGAATCAAGATTGAGTCTCCCAATTCTATCAATCACATCACTTAAAGCA
The DNA here is from genome assembly GCA_000404065.3 of Pinus taeda. Taxonomy (NCBI): domain Eukaryota; kingdom Viridiplantae; phylum Streptophyta; class Pinopsida; order Pinales; family Pinaceae; genus Pinus; species Pinus taeda. The sequence continues at coordinate 49,579 of APFE031579444.1, read as the reverse complement.
TCATCCGTTGTTGGAGTTTTATGTGGGGGAGAGTGTTCTTCATAAGAAGATTCCACATGTTGATCTAATATAGGAACCCCCCTTCAAGATGTGGAATATGATTATCAAATTCTTGAAATTATTTTTCATTTGTGAATCTATCCAAGTGATCAAGTTGCCACTCAACAACTTTGTCAGTTTTGGATGATTCAAGAAAAATTACATCTCTAGATACAACAAACTTTTTATTGACTTCATCATACAGACGGTAAGCTTTGGAGGTGTTTGAATACCCCAGGAAGATACACTTACGACTTATTGCACCAAGTTTGTTTCTATGTACCTTTGGTATCAAGGCATAATAGGTGGAATCAAAGACCCTGAGATGCTTTACCGAAGGAACATGTCCATACCACATTTCATATGGAGTCTTGTTTTTAATAGCATTAGATGGGCATCTATTCTTTATATATGCAGCACATAGAACAACATCAACCCAAAACATTATCTTTACATTTTTTAAGAAGAGCATGGATCGTACCATATTTAATACTGTTCTATTCATTCTTTCAGCTACACCATTCTATTGGGGATTATAAGGTACAGTTGTTTGATGTTTGATCCCATGTTGGCAAAGATAGTTTTCAAATTCATTTGATGTGTATTCTTTTCCATTATCAGTGCAAATAGACCCAATAGGAGATTGTGAATCATTTTCAATCCATTTATGAAAGTTATTGAATGTTTCAAAAGCATCAAATTTATTCTTCAATAAATAAACCCAACACATTCTGGTGTAGTCATCAATAAATGTCATCATATATTTATTTCCATTTGCAAAAGGAACGGGCATTGGACCACATAAATTTGAATGAATGAGTTCAAGTTTTATATGTGCTCTTGAATGTGAATCATGAAAACACTGTTTGCTATGCTTTCCTAGAATGCAAGCATCACATTGCTTAAATTTCCTAGGAATTGTAGGCAAACCAGCAACAACATTTTTTTTCAACAAGCAGAGGTTGCCATAGTTCAAATGTCCAAATCTAGCATGCCATAATAAACTTGATGGAAGTGTACCTTCTTCATAATGAGAATTGTATGAGAAATGTTGTGCACGAGAAAAGGTACCTTACAACTTGATAAGCCTTTCTTCTTCTATTCCCCTCATGACAAGTGAGTGGTCAGATGCTTTTCTCACCTCAAGCTGGCCATCAAACATATGAATGGAGTGACCTTGCTAGCGGATGTGAACCAAGGACAGCAAGTTTCTCTTCAGTTGTGGGAGATATAGAACATGATGCAAAAGAAAGTCTGGAAGACCAGGCAATTTAAGCTTGATTGTGCCAAGCCCTGATGGCTTGATTTTTGATTGGTATGCAAAGTATATTGCTCCATCAACATTGTCAGTAAATTCTTCAAAAAAATATTTTCTATGAGTCATGTGGCAAGTTTTTCCTGAATCAAGCAACCAATCATTTTTCCAAGAAGCAAGTGAAGCATTAAATAAATCTTCATTTACTCCAATATTACATTGTGCCACAACATAGTGAGTAGATTGAGGTGCTTTACCTTTGTCTGTGTCATTAGTTTTACCATTTTGTTGATTTCTTTGCTGCTCAATTTTGTCCCATGGTAAATTACATGTAGAGGCATCATGTGATCCATTTATTTTGCAACGTATGCAGTGTAATTCTGCCTTTTCTCCTTGAGAGTGTCTGCACCCCCTACCTTTGAAATATCTTCCTCTTCCTCCGTGACCACCTCTTCCTCCGTGACCACCTCTTCCTTTGAAAGAGTCTTGAGTAGGATGTTTTTCTTTATGAGTAAGACACACAACCTCTTTAGAAGATTTAGGGGTTGTCTTCTTTCCAAAAGCTTTCTCTCTTTCAACAATTTTTTTCACAAGAGAGTCAAAGGTAATGTCTTTAAGATTTCCATTTGCTTGCAATGACTCAAGACAATTGGAGTAAGTAGGATATAGTTCCTTGAGAAAAGCGATAAGAGGAATATCCAAATAAATTTTAGTGGCTTGGATATCATGCATTATAGATTTTACTTCGGATGCAAGAGCAAGAGGATCATTATTTTGCAATTCAAGAGTGAAGAGCTTAATCATAAGTTGAACAATTTCAAGTGCAGAATGTGAGTCATAGAGTTCTTTCAGCTTTTGTAAGGCTTCAAAAGCAGTTGAAAATGGCGTAATATGGCAACTCACCTCTTCACTTATAGATGTTGCAATTAATGCATAGGATTGGTTGTTCTTATTTTCCCAAATGGTGAGCTCTTTGTCTGGGGTAGGTTGTTCTAGCTATTTGTCTCTGTCTCCAATGCACACTCCTTTCCACAGCTCATTGAAAATGAGGGTGTGTTTTATCATTTGGGACCACTCAGGATAATTCTCCTTGCCAGTGAGAACAATTCCCACAATGGATATGATTGAATGCATTCTGTAACAAAAACTTCTACTACAAAATTTTACTCTTAATGGGAAAAATTATACATCTAATATGATGGAACGGAAAATTCAAATGTCAATTCGCATTCATCCAAACACCGTTAAAGTATAGAATATGGCAGTGTTTAAATAGCACATATATGGCAGCCTTAAACAAGATCACTCCATTGATATTTGGGAGAGAGTACATTGAATGTACAGTACAAATATCAATCTTCACCTATTACAGACCATAGTATTGCCAACAAAAGCGGAAAAAAAATATACTCACTATGTATACATCCAGAAAATCTCAACAATAACGAGAACAATCACAAAAAAATACCATTGCCTGAACACAACATTACAGCAACAATGATATATCATGGAGGAAACTAATACCTTGCATCTCCACCATATATTAGTGATATACCAACTTTCCATGTATGGACAGATTATATATATTAAAAAATGCGTTAAAAATAACATGAGTGGCAAGTTACCACATCTCCATGCTCACGCTCATTCTCACTATATCAACATAATGTTTTGAAGTTTCCGCATCCTACAAATTACCAGATCTCTACTTCTTGCTGGTCTGACTTGCTCGCTAGAATTGCTGGAAATTTAGTAAGCTCAACTTAAACTACAACTGAACAATCTACTCATGCCCATCAATTTCTCAATGCGCATTTTTATTACAATAGTCATTGTCAATATTGTGATTCTAGAGGACACACCACTTCAGTTTCACAATGACGCAACTACATCCCACCCTACCACGGATTATATGAGGATCAACGATGCTGATGAGGGATCTGAACACCAACAGAGGTTGTCGATATTGTGATATGAGATGGTCAGAGGCAGAGAAGAGGAAGAACGCTGGTTAAACAAGAAGACATTTTAAATGTTTGGTATGTGTGTGCCATCCAGGCATTGTTGTAGAGTCCCTTCAATGGAAAATATGGTCAAAAGGAAACCACTTTCCATCCTCCAGGATGAAAACACTGAGATCAACAGAGGTAAAAGCACTGTTACCAAAACTATCAGCCTCAAGGCATTCAACGCAGCGATTCAGAAGGTTTTAAGAGCTGAGGCATGGCAGAACTAGCATAGGTCATAATATATGGAATATGGCAGACAATGTATGAGCAAAAGCCACGTAGTGGGTAACACAGAGCCCAAAATGGCATAGAAAATAATTATGGCAGACAGAGAGCACAGTAGACAAACTCCACAGGGGGACAGACTACAAGAAAATCGCAGAAGGGAGTTACAATGAATTTCGGGATCTGGCTCTGATACCATGTCAGACCAGGTAGTAACTCCACAAAACAAATCAATTTGTATTATTCCTTCAAGTTGGTATTTATTATATACATGAGGGAGACTGTTCACTTCATCTCCCGATGATTGTTCATATCTCTTATTATTTATTTACATTGATTTTATTTATTCACCCAATCCTGATGATTAGGTGTCAACAAGAGTAGAGGCAACAAAATGAGCGATTAAGAGAGCAGTTGAAACTGGAAAAACGGAGGATTGATGAGCAGACTCTCCATAAACAACAGGAGTTGTCTCAGGAATAAAACAGGCTTCAGATTATAAGTGAGCAAGAGAATAATGAAAAGGAAGATCAAATTGCACAAATGCAAGAATAGATAGAAAGGTACAAGGGTTATCCACAGGTAAGTGAATTTAGAACAGAAGCCTTGCAAATAGCCAAAGCCTTGTCCCGACAGTTGGATATTCTTTGCTACAACATATCATTAGCCAACCCCTTATGTGATATCTCTGCATCATTGATTGAGAAGGCAGTGGATGCCAGACTTGAATTGGAAAAGATAGATGAAAGGTTAACCAATTTTCTGTCTTGGCAAGATTCCACAGAAGGAATGGCTGCCAACTTGCCGAAAATACAAGAATCGCACAAGGAAATTCTATTTTCCGAATGGGAGTCCTAGCTAATAAAAGTTGAAAGAGTAACTTCTAGATGCAGAGCCACAACAAATGGTTTGATCGAATTAGTGAATAATAGTTTACATATGTCTAATTTAATCACTGATTGCTCTCTAGGTAAACTCCCAAAAGCAAAGGCATCAAAACAACATTTGAAATACTAGCTGGCGAACAAAGAAAAATCGATTAGAGAAATCCAAAACTTGACATGGGAAACTTTCAAGTTTTTCCTAGTCAAGCCACATAGCCAGCAGATGGCCATGAAATGTCTTTCGGATGCAATCAACTGCATGATCTACGAACTCTTAGATGCCACCTATAAAACATAGCTACACTCCAGGATGAGTCAACCTCCAGAAATCTAGCCTATGCTCGCAATCTGCCAGCTGCAATCACAGGAAAAGGAGCCGATACAATGAATTCATTCAACCGCTACTGCACTGCTATTTTCATAATGAATCCCAAATTTTCATGTCTACAGTTAGAACAACGCATAGTGATTTTTATTGATAGTTAGTTGTTATTTTTAGTATTTAAGAACCTTTCATGTATTTAGAAAGGTTCCTCAATTTGTATTAAAACTTGACTTGGGAGTTGCACTTCTGTACTTCTAATATTTTTTTATCAAAAGCTGGACCAAAGTTCTGCATTTTTGTGAAAGAAGCTTTTAGAAGACTCACACTTTTGCATCTTTTGAAGGTTTTCTCAAATAGGAAAGCAGAATCTAACTGTGGTTTACATTGAGACAATTCAAATACATATGGTACTATTATCTCTATTTTTGTCTTATTACTCTGTGTGTGATCATTTCTTAAAACTTGCTATTATTGATATATGTATGTTTTCCAACAATTCTTTAGCATATCATTTCTAAAGGTTTTAGAATTGTTATCATTTGGATATATATGTCAGTGGTATATATTGTGGTGAATGCGATAATGTTTTTATAATTACTTTTTTTAAATTCTTAAACAAAGTAATCATATTATGAATGCATCTTTCTATTTACGAATAAGCCATCTTTATGATTATTTGTTCAATAGAAATAATCAAAAATCATATTGTTAACAGGATGCCTGGGTTAGATTAGTTATATTTGTATACCTTTGAATTGTAGGATAAAACACTTATCACTTTTGTTACACATTACAAATCAATCACCCATCAACTCATACATCACTGGGAAACTGGTCCCATTATATCCAGTCGGAGCCACCATACCAAAGGGAAAAGGACCTGCACTAAGGTCCGGACTGGGTGGTTTTCCGAGATGTTGATGCAGCAATTTTAGAGGCATCAACACAACCCAAAGTCATTCTCACAAGATTTTCTACTAGCAATAGCTATGTCAATGATTCTGGGATTTGAGTCACTTTTTCAGGCCTAGAGCCTAGATCATTACCTAGAATTGAACCATCTCTTCATATCAGTAAAATAACATAGAAATGATAGTACTAAAGAAAATACTTGTTCAAGACTTTCCTGGACCACTACTAGCCATGACATCCATTTTGTCAAACTTATTGAAAATGTGTAATCTAGAGGTGTAATTAATAGTTCTGAGCATAGGCGTCTCACACTTAGCTGATAATTGCTAAGAACCATTGATGCATTAACACATCAAATTCCATTCCATCCATTAGGTCATAGATACATTGATCATTCAATTAAAAGTAAAAACATGATGAGAGCCACACATGGTTGCTATCATAAAACACATACATAACCAACAGAATAGGGACAAATTTATCCATGAAATCACGACCATATACACCACATGTAATCCATAAAAATGCTCATAGAAATACAAAGATAAATAACCTTTCATTAATGAAGAAAAAACCAAACCCGAGATAGGACTTCCATGTTCCACTCGACCATAGAATGACTAAGCCAAGTCTCTCTTCAGCCATTCACCCTCGTGCCATATTCTAAGCATGAATGTGGGATCTCATAAAAAACATCAATCAAAACTCATCCATGGCTTACAAAGGCCATCCACCTCAACCCATCCAATAGTAATTCCACCTCATGGTCTGACATCAAAAAACCATCATTCGATCGGTTTCTATACCAGCAATCTAGGGCTCTAGAGCATTTGTTCCAACCAAGGCTCCAAGACTAGTAACTCAACCCACAGTTGTCATCGAGCTCCAGAGCGTTTGTCCAACTAAGGCTCCAAGACTAGTAACTCAACCCACCAAGGTCTCCAAAGAATTTGTCCAACCAAGGCTATGGGACTAGTAACTCAAACCAAGTTGTTACAAGGCTCCAGAGCATTTGTCCAATCAAGGCTACGAGGACTAGTAACTCAAACCAAGCTAAGGAAACATGAGAACCAACCACAACCAAACAATGAAAGTAAACCCATGATCACCATGGCTATCTAGGAAATGGAAAGGCTAGGCAATCCATTGTCAATCTAGGAAATAATTTATGCCAATGACAGATCACAACTAAGAAACCACATGCATGTGCCATTCATGCCAAAACTAGTGAAGGAAACATACATGCAACTCAGTACCTACAAGAAAATCTGATGTAATTTCTGATCTCGATGCCTTCTTGTGCTTTCCTGCTCTTCCTTTGCCTTCTTTCTCCAAAAATCCAAGTATGCCACACCCACCAAGAGTGTTTCAAGAAAACTCTAAGTATCCAAGAGTATGAGAGAGAGAATAATGAGAGAGCTCCAAAACTGAAATGACAAAAGGTTACAAATTGATCCTCAGAAGCATTTTTATGAATAAGGCCTCTATTTTCTTCATTTTCCATTATTTTCCTTCAACTTCCTCCTCACATGCAACATGTGACATTTCACCTCCCTTTTCTCCTAATTTCCATTATTTTCATAAATAATTGTGCCTAAATGCCATTTTTCCTTTCTAAAGCGTTAGCCATTACCTTTCCCAATTTTATTAGCCATAAATAATCACAAGTGATCCCCATCACTAGGATGTTTCCCAACATTCAACTTGGAATAACAGTCCCATCATCTGTGGTTATTATTTTGCCTTTATTTACTTTTATTACATGGAATTTTCACCAAGACTGTTATAGAACCTTCCCCCTTAGGGGAACACCATCCTTAGTGTTCAACAACACCTATAACCACAAAATTGTTGTAAGAAAAATATATATTTCTAATGGAGCTTTATAAATTACCTCGATGCAGTACTTACAATTATCATCACGTTGAGAAGCAAACCAACATAACACCATAATAACATACCGCATAGTGGAGCTTTATAACACAACTCGTGACGGTATTTACATCTATATACATATGTACATAAACCAACATCATAAAAACATATACCAAAACATATACCAAAGAATATACCAAAACACCAAACCAAAATTGCTTTGCCTCAATCGGAAAATAAGGATACATAGCCCACATCTGATTCGTCATCACCCATGTAGCTCCATCAGGCCCAAAGTGCTTCCACTCCACCTTAACTTTCTCGATTTCTCAGTTCTGAAGCATGAGCACCTTTTTCTACAATATACATTGAGGCTAGGGCTGGAAGTATCCATCTAGTTCCACTTGCAATACAGACCATTCAATCACATGTTCAACATCCTTAACATACTTCTTAAGAAAAGATACATGGAAAACGTCATGTGATTTCACTTTTGGAGGCAGTATGAGTCAATAGGCTACTGGCCCAATCCTCTCACAATGTTGAAGGGTCCACAAAACCATGGTGCCATCTTAGCTCATGATCTAATCCGCAAGGAGATCTTATTCTGTTTGATGTGCAAGTACACTTGTTCCCCAACTTGGAACTCCTTGAAAAGCCTATTATGATCTACATTTCCTATTCCATGTCTACCAACATATCTAGTCCAATCAATACCCTACTAACCAGATCAACCAACTAATGGGAGTGTTACAACTCCACCCATACAATGTCTAAAAGTGACTCATCCTCAATGGTTCCTGATAATCGTCATTGTACGCAAAATCCACTAGTGGAAGATACTCTTCCCACTTTCATTATTGATGCATCACATACATTCTCAAAATGTCCTCTAATATCTTGTTGAACTTCTCTATATGTCCATCTGTTTGCGGATGATAAGTCATGTTGAAGGCCAAATCTGTGCCCAAACCTGCAAAAAACTCCCAAAACTTGTAAGTGAACTTCACATCCCTATCTGACACAATCTTCTTTGGAACACCATGCAATCTAACCACATCTCTTATGAATATGTGTGCTACATCGCTAGCTAAGAATGAAGTGTGCAACCTTTATCAACCTATCCATAATAACCATGATAGAATCATGTTGTCTCACTGTCGTTGGTGACCCTATAATGAAGTCCATGGAAATGACCTCCCATTTCCATTTTGGAATCGTAGTTGGTTGTAGCATTCCACCTAGATGCTTACATTCTTCTTTCGCTCACTGAAAATCAAAACATATAGCCACAAACTATGCTACATCCCTCTTCATTCAGCCAATAATAAAATTTCTTCATTTCAGTTAATGTCTTCTGATAACCTAGGTGACCTAAATAAGGTTTTGCATGAAAATCCCTCAATATCACCTTCCTGAGCTCACTGTTATCTGGTACATATATCCTATCTCGGAACTTGACCAACCCATTTGTTGTAATACAATAATCCATACCCTGTGCACTTGCACCTATACATATACCTATACATGCACTGCCACCTATACCAATACCACTACCTATACCTGTACCTATACCAGCATCCTGCTACAACCTGTGCACAATATCCATATACCTAACATCCTGCTGACCTGCCTGTAAGATCCTATAGGATTAGGCTGTCCCATAGGAGCTCATAACTACCAAGTGATTAACCTATACCCATTTGCTGAGATCATCTACCACCCTATTCTCTTCACCTTTGATGTACCTGATCACGAAATCAAACTCGTTGATTGTGGCCAACCATCTAGCCTGCCTGGCATTCAAATTCGGTTGGTCAAACAAATACCTCAATCCAATATGATCACTCGTAAGTGCAAACCATATGCCAAGAAGATAGTGTCTCCACATCTTCAATGAATGTATGATCATTGCTAACTCAAGATCATGGGTCGAGTAGTTCTTCTCGTGCTCGTTTAGTTTCTAGGACTCATAACATACCACCTACGTATCCTGCATAATGACTCCACCAAGCCCTCTCTTGCAAGCATCTATGCATACCACAAACTCTTTGTCCAGATCTCCAATCTATAGCACTAATGCATGTGCCAACAATTGCTTAAGTTGGTCACAGGTAGCCTCACACTCCTTTGTCCATTCGAACTTTGTACGTTTCCTTTGCAATTGTGTGATGGGATAAGAAATATGTGGGAAGTTCTTGATGAACCTCCTGTAATATCCTACCATACCCATGAAAGATATCACCTCGTCTACGCTCTTAGGATCTACCCACTCCAAGATGGCCCTTATCTTCTCTAGATCAATTGCAATGCCCTCCTTAAAGATAGCATGCCCCAAATAGTGTACCTTAGTCTGAAAGAAACTGCACTCGCTGAGCTTAGCATACAACTGATGCTCTCTTAACAAACTCAACACTGTTGCTAAATTCTCGGCATGCTCTTCCTATTTTTTAGAATATACCAGTATATCATCAATGAACACAATAACAAACTTATCCAAATATGGACACAACACATTATTAATCAAACAATTAAATGTAGTTGGAGCATTAGTTAATCCAAATGGAACAACAACAAACTCATAATGCCCATACCTGGCCTTGAATGCAGTCTTGTAAATGTATTCATGTTTGATGCGTACCTGATGGTATCTGGATCTCAGATCAATCTTCGAGAACACTGCTACTCCCTTCAGCTAATTGAACAAGTTATCAATCCTTGGCAACGGATACCTATTATTGATGGTCACTTTGTGCAACTGCCTGTAGATAATGCATAATCTAAGAGCACCATATTTCTTTTATACAAACAATACTGGTGTGCCCCAAGGTGATACACTTGGCCTAATGTAACCCTTTTCGAACATTTCCTTCAACTGCAACTTTAACCCAACCAACTCAGGTGTGCTCGTCCTATAAGGTTCTTTTGATGCTAGAGCTACCCCTGGCACTAACTCAATGGAAAATTCTACCTCCCTGTAAGGTGGAAACTCTGTAATGTCCTTAGGTAATACATCCTTGAACTAGTGTAAAACTGGGTACCTGCTCAACACATATATATCCTCAACTTCCTTACCCTTATCACTAGAAATGTGCACTATGAATAACTTACACCCTTTCCTATGACTACACTTTGCTTGCATAGATGCCACCATCCTAACTGATGTAGATTTCTTCTTACCTTATAAGATTCTTGGTTCCCCATTATTATCAACACACTCAATGGATTTATCATAACAATCCACCTTGGTTCTATGAAGATACAACCATTCCATGCCCAACAACATATAGTAATACATTCAAATGTGTTGCGATAGGAATACCACTCAAGTAAAATGCATAAGCTCTTACCCAATGATGAACTCACTTCTTTGTACTTGTAGCCAACTACACTAACCAAGATTATGCATGCAATTTCTCACTCAAACCAAACTTATTCACCAAATCAGGACTAACATAGCTATAATTAGATCCAAGGTCAATCAAAATAGAAATAACTTGATCACAAAGCTTACTGTCCATTTCATTGATAGATGCCTAATGCTCTACCTGTTTGTTATCCAATGTTGCATAGATACGTGGAATACTCTAACCAACATCTCCAACAGTTTGTGCCTCCTGTGCATTGTATATCTTAGGCCTACTACTCTGGTATTGTGGAAAATCTCTCCTACATTATCTCCTCCACAAGTCCAACACCACACAAGCTCCTTATTCTATTCCTCATATCAATGTCCCTATCCTCTATCTGATGCATTGAACCTCTTAGGCGGTGTGACATTATCTTTGTTACCTGTATCCTAAGGCCTTTCTCTCTTTTTGTCACATTTACCTTTGTTCTTTGCATTACCTTTCCAGTCTGGCTTAGTCTCGATTTTGTGCTTCAATTGTTCATAGAAATTCCTTAGCTTCCGAATGACCTCCTCCAATGATCTAGGATCATCGAACTTAATTCTATCTTTAAATGCAATCGGTAACCCACTAATGAACCTCTAAATCTTGTCCTTTTCCTCTGTGAGATAAGGTACATACCTCAGTAACTCCAAGAACCTACCAATGTACTCATCATCTGTCATAGATCCCATCTTTAGCTCATAAAATTCCTTTGCCCTATCATCAAAGTATCTTTCTACAAATAATTCTTCTTGAATAGTCGCTCAAACTCACTCCAAGTCAAATCTTCCTCATGAATTCATCTGACATTCTTCACATCTTCCCACCAAATGTCTACTTTAACTTTGAGACTGAATGTAGCCACTCTAGCTTTCCTGTTCTTTGAATAGTCATGCAACCTAAAGAATTTCCTCATGCCAAGAAACCATGCCTCTGCATCCTGTGTTTTCTTCATCTCTCCATTAAATGTTGGTGGCTTTGATTTTTTAAACTCATATGTAACATATCCCCTATCACTCCTCCTATAAGGATGATGACGATGATGATCATGATGCCTATCTAAATCAGAACTAGAATCATACCCATGTCTATGCCCTCTCCTATCTGGAGTGTCAAACAATCTCTCATCTCTCATTGTTTCATCTCTATCTGATCTGTGACCACCATGTGACAAACTACCATATACCCAATTAGTTCTATCCTCCTTCTCATAGTTGTTCCAATGTGATCCCTCTCACTGCAAATCTGACAAACTCTGAAGTATTACTTTATTTACCTCTGCTTATTTCTCCTGTGCCCTTATGATTCTATCATTATCTACTTTACAAATCCTTATTTCTTCCTTTAAACTTCTTAGTGTAACTTCCAAATCAAAATAAATACCGACACCATACCGCTCTTTGGATTCATAGGGAAAGTCTTTGTAGTAACCATCTTGCTAGCCATTTGATATTTCTTCTTGCAAGGTGTATCATGTTAGCTGAACCAAATCAAAATAAACCAACATACCTTAGTATAGCTAGGGGAGGATACCTTGTTTGTAAGATCAACAATTCATCATGATACATGTATAACATAATTATGATAGCATATAGAAACATAAAACATAAGCATATGACCATGCAGCCGCCATTATAGCTAGGGTCCAGTCATCAATGCATGACCTCAACAAAAGCAACACCATGAACTCAGGCATGACAACCACCATCATTACATTACTATACACTTTACCACATGCAAACATGAACATTCATAAGCAATGCATAATCATCCGCACATATTCATAAACACGTATGATCAAGCATGAATGAAAAATACTTGAAATCAAACCTACAAGAATGGTACATGCAACCAAGCACACAAGATTTTAACCAATCAAGCAAGAATGTAACCAAGAATACTACAACGATACATGTAAGCGACATAAATCAACATGTAACTAGTCATGCACTGGCGACGATGCATTCCTCAACAAAACATCAAGTTACACCTGATGACATCACTAAAACCATGAACAACACCATGAAAATGCAATAAACACATGGAATGCAAGGGTGAGATACACATATGAAACTGACATGCATGAATGACCAACACATATGCCATCTAGTCCGAGGGGTGAACCATGCTCTGATACCACTCTGTAACACCCTCCTCCCACATCTACCCAAGAAAGTAGCCAACCGGGGTAAACATGCGATGGGAGGCCACTATGATATGATTTGACCTCCTAAGTCACATTAAGGAAGTAGAATCGATGGAAACACACCATACATACATTAATCATTAGCTACAAGACCTACAGGAACCAATGCAATACTTTATATAGATTGCCTTGGGTTCCCATTAAGAATTTGGAAAATTTAAGGCTTAATTGCTCCCATGTTATATGCATGAGTGCGACCAGCAACCCAAAGTTTCTCTCACAGGCTTGCTTGCCAGTGTTTAAAGACCAAAATTGTCAGTTCTCTACCAGGGACTCTAGGATTTAAGCCACTTTTTTAGGCCCAGAGCCCAGGTCACTGCCCAGAATTGGACCATCTCTTCAAATCAGTAAAATAACATGGAAATGACAGTACTAAAGCAAATACTTGTTCAAGACCTTGACTAGACCCCTACTAGCCATGACAACCATTTCGTCAAACGTATTGCAAATGTGTAACCTACATGTGTAATTAAAATTTTTGAGCATAGGGGTCTCATACTTAGCTGAGAATCGCTAAGAACCATTGATGTCTCCACACATAAATTTCCATTCCATCCATTAGTTCATAGATACATTGATCATTCAACTACAAGTAAAAACATGATGAGAGCCACACATGGCTACTATCATAAAACACATACATAACCAACATAATAGGGACATAATTATCCATGAAATCACAACCATATACACCACATATAATCCATCAAAATGCTCATAGAAATACAAGGATAAATAACCTTTCATTAATGATGCAAAATCCAAACCCAGGATGGGACTTCCATGTTCCACCCGACCATAGAATGGTTGACCCAAATCTCTCTTCAACCATTCACTCTCATTCCATATTCCAAGCATGAATATGGGATCTCATAGAACACATCAATCAAAACTCATCGAGGGGTTCCAGTGGCCATCCACCTCAACCCATCAAGTAGTGGTTCCACCTCACGATTGGACATCACAAAACCATCATCCAATTAGTCTCTATCTCAGCCATCCAGCGCTCCAGAGAATTTGTTCCAACCAAGGCTCCAAGACTAGTAACTCAATCCACAACTGTTGTCAAGCTCCAAAGCGTTTATCCAACCAAAGCTCAAGGAGTAGTAACTCAATCCACCAAGGGCTTCAGAGTGTTTGTTCAACCAAGGCCATGGGACTAGTAACTTAGCCCAAGTTGCTATAGGGCTCCAGAGCATTTTTCCAACCAAGGCTATGGGAACTAGTAACTCAACCCAAGCCGAGGAAACATGAGAACCAACCAAAAACAAACAATGAAATTAAACTCACAATCACCATGGCTATTCAGGAAATGAAAAGGCTATGCAATCCATTGTCAATCCAAGCAATCCTCCATGCCAATGATAGACAACCAAGAAACCACATGCATGTTCCATGCATGCCAAAACTAGTGAAGGAAACATACATGCAATTCAGTACCTACAAGCAAATCTGATGTAGTTGTTGATCCCATTGCCTTCTTACGCTTTCCTGCTCCTCCTTTGCCTTGTTTCTCCAAAAATCCAAGTATGCCACACCCACCAAAAGTGGTCCAAGAAAACTCTAAGTCTCCAAGAGTATGAGAGAAACAGAATAATGAGAGAGCTCAAAAAATTGAACTGACAAAAGGTTACCAATTGATCCTCAAAAGGTTTTTTATGAATGAGGCCTTTATTTTCTTCATTTTCCATTATTTTCCTCCAATTTGCTCCTCACATGAAACCTGTGACCTTTCACCTCTCTTTTCTCCTAATTTCCATTATTTTCATAAATATTTGTGCCAAAATTTCAATTTTCCTTTCCAAAGCCTTAACCATTGCCTTTGCTAATTTCCTTAGCCATAAATAATCATAAGTGATCCCCATCACTAGGATTTTGCGCAACATTCATCTTGAAATAAGTGTCCCATCATCCGTGGTTATTATTTTGCCTTTATTTACTTTTATTACATGGAATTTTCACAAATGTTGTTACACTCAGTTGGCATGTTTCCTTTAGTAGTATGGATTGCCTAGTCCGCAGCCCAGTCAACCAATCTGCAAAAAAAATTAGTTGTTTGCCCAAAACTTCATAACATCAAAACTTGAGCATAAGGCATCAGACTGAGGCAATTCAAGCGTTGTTGTAATCAAGACGACAAACACTATTACTTAATGTCAGTTTTGGAAGATTATGAGTACTTTCATTTTTGAGCCTATTTTTTTAATCTCTGGATCATACATCCACACTAGGAACTTTTGGACCTCCAAAAGTTTATCCTGTATTAGTAAATAAGTGAGGAAGAATCTCATTAACTTTCTCTATCTCAATCCTTCTCCTTTCTGTTTTGTTTGAATTGATGCCTTTGAACTCCAATCAAGGCACTCCACCTTGCCTCTGCGTGAATTCTTTATCTTCCTACCAAGAATTAAGCCACAATTCTTCTAAACATGTAGGAACAAAAAACTCGATGTATTGAATTTGAACATTCAATCCAAAACCATATTTATTTGGCTCAAACAAGCTTCACCTTGAAGTCTCTCTTTACTGAAGACAAACTTGATCTTCCATCTAGAAATCAGAAGAAACTCAATGCTTTCCATGCTCTGATTCATACTTTGCTTTATTTTCCTCAAGATGCACTTGTATGCTTAGGTACAATGGTTGCATTTGTTCAATGACATGCTTAACTTTGTCTACATAATCATGGTCATCTTCTGCACAATCTTTATCAAATATTAAATTCAGAAACAAGCCTCGTCTTGAAACAATTATATCAATGAGTGCTTAACACATCTATAGACATACTCAATGACATACATATACTCATCCCAAAAGTCCTCAAAAAAATGGACTCATCATCAAGCGAATATAACATGACATATAAGGGAAAACACGTTTATTGTAGATAAGTGATTGTACATGATTTCACTTTACAAAGTAACCAAATGGGAATATACAACAAGTATTTACAATTTTACAAAGCAAGAAAACTATATAAGATAGTCTACCCATTATTTACCTATCCAGGGCTTATGGGATCTCTTTCTGCACCCACTCTACTTTGAAAGTTTCTTTACGAACTACTTTAGTTTCCTCTTTGCCACCTATTGCTTTCCTTGCAAGGGATTTCATTACCTCTTTGTCCTTCTTGGGATGAAGTTCTAGATGAAGCTTCCAACATCTTTCAATTTGGTTCTCATTCATGCTACAATGGGTAAAATGTTTTCGCTTCCCCATCAACAAGGAATTCTTCATAACTGAGAGGGGTTCCTCATATCTTGTCCTAAGGATTTCTTCCATTGTTTTGACCATCGCTTTATGTTTCTCATAATAGCCAGACATTGATAAGGAGAATCACAAAATGTGCAAGGAAACATGTCCCATAGATAATAAAAATCACCAACATTTTTAAAATCCCCATGACACTTATACATGTCCTTTGGGTTGTGAATTTGACAATGAGGATTAGACTTTTCATGTCCTTTGGAACATTCATCTCTCTTTAGAGACAATTTTCCATCACCACCACCATCATGGTGTGACATATCATCACTTCATGACTCTTTGCCTCAAAAAAATTCGAGCACTCTCCAATTTCTCCATGACCATAACCCAACCCTTCATATCATGGTCATTCCTTCACCTCGATAGGATTAGTGATACCTTGGCCATTGATTCTGAGGCCTCTTCCTTTATAGCCCATCTAAGTTAAAAGCTTCATACCAATACCATTGAAATGCTAATTACCTCCTTTGACTTGTCACCCATATTTTTTGTTTCATATGTTGATGAAGAAGTGGATGACGACTCAAGCCAACCAATTTTACTAGCTGTCACATAAGGAGAATCTTTTAGATGTTGACAAAACTCACAAACATCATTCTTAACATAGGGTCCATATCCTATGTAAGTACCATATCCTCAAATTAGCTTCATCTCGGAGGTATTCTTCGTTTCTTCCAGGATGGAACTCTCACCGATTTGTTCCTCAAATACATACTGCAACTGTAGGTGCATTTTCCTTTTCTCCTCCTTTGCAATTTCAAGCAATCTCCTCAGCTCAACATTCTCCATTCGAAGAAACAAATTAATCTCCTCCAACTCTTGGATTATTTCACATTTCAATTTATTACCCGTACTTGCAACTTCGTTAGAACCTGTTATGATACTACTTGATTTGAAAACGGAGGGAATAATCCTCCTTATCAAAAATTTGTCATCCTCTAACGCTTTGCAAATAAACAAAATGGGTCCTTAAAGGTAAAAAACTTTCACAACCTCTTCAAAATGGTGAGTTTGGTTTTCACATGAACTTTAAAAAATAACACATTCACATGAAACTCAAAATGACAAACATGAAGAGAAGAACCCAACATTTGATGACGAAGTTCACCCCTCCTAGGCTATATCTTTGGGCCTGCTCCAATAGCTAGAGCGCTCTATTGATTTTGGTAGCAAATTAATATATACAAATTGTTGGTTGTAGAGTGGCATGATTCTCCTACAAAGAAACATTATCCTACGAATAATTCTCACTTAGAAAAATGACTCCCTACAGCAAGTCATGCAAATGTCAACATAAAAAGGACTCACATAACAATTCCTTATAGTCCACCTGAAATTCAAGCACAAAAACATACAACAACTCTACAATGAGGTGCCAAAAATAGCTTCTCTCATGAGCACATATTGAGAAAAGAATAAAACGATCTTCTCTAATGAAGTAACTATTGATATAGATAAAACTAGAACATTGGAAAACCTCTGACTAGGCTCTTTCCATGCTCAAAATGCCTTCATACTACTTCAAAAAAAATTAATTGTCTCTGGCACTGAAAGACTTGCTTTTGCAAAAAATCCATCATGAAGGGATCAAATCAGAAAATTGAGGTTGCGATTGAATCCAAGTTGCTCAAAAACCATCATCTAAGCTCTTCTTGAGCTTAAAAAGGTTAAAATTTTAGCAAGATACACTTCTCCAAGACAAGCTCTGCTATCTGTTGTACAATTTGGAAAAGCTTGCTAATTGTCTTGCAAATTCACCCTTTACACAATCCGTTGCGGGAGAATTTTTCCCACGACAGGTGTGACTCCCGCCACAATTGGGGAAAAGTTTCACCTCGTTAATTGTGCCAATATCCAATATGTGTAAAAAGTAGGTCACGTGGAGTGCATAAGTTCGAGGGTTGGGGCCAATTGTCTGACCCCTCCAGCTAAGCCCTCCATTACTATGGCATGTTTTTATCATAGCAATGTGGCTAGGGGCCAGGGGCCAACTGCCTGACCCACATCAATTAGGCCTCTGCTCCTTCGGGGATAAGGTAATGTGGGACACCGAGAATCGAGGGTCGGGGCTACCTTCCCGCGCCTTCCAGCATATAATCCTCTTCCTAGTCCTATGGTGAGGGCATGTGACTTGAGCCTAGGGGCTTAGTCCTTGTCATTCCACCATAACTCTCCGTCGTGGGAATATGGCTATCAATGTGGTCGAGGGCCAAGGCCAAGTAACCATACCCACTCATGTTCACTGTGGATGTCGAAATATGATAGTCATGTGACCTGGGGACCAGGGCTACCACCTGGACCCTCTTCCAAACATCAAAACACATTAATTTTAAATATAAACCAAGTTCTATAGTTGTTAAGAACCAATTCGGTGGTCCATCAGTAGAGTGTGAAGTTTATACATGGCAGGTCGAGGGTTTGACCCCCACTGAACATATTCAATCTATACATATAATTTTAGCCAATGAGGATGCACCACATGGTAGCCTTTGATTAAGCGGTGTGGCATCCTTCTAATGGGCCACGAAAATAACCTCAACCAATAGGATGATGCCAACTCACCCCTATATGGAACAACACTTGGCAATATCTAATTGGACCCCCCGTATGCCCAGTTGTCATTCTTATGTCATCATGACATGAATAGTACAGACAGCCAGTCAGTAGTTCAGTCAACCCATCTGCAAACTTTTTTTAGTTATTTGGCCAAAACTTCAAAACATCATAACTTGAGCATACGACATCGGATTAAGACTATTCAAGCATCATTGGAATCAGGATGACGAACACTATGACTTGACGTCAGTTTCAGGAGATTCCAAGCTATTTCATTTTTGGGCCTATTTTTTATCTTCGGGTCAGTTGATTACTTTAAGCCACTTTCAAAGAATTGATATGGATGAAAAATTATATATTGATCCAATTCAAATCATATAGTTGCATGCACATAAATCAACATGGCTAAAGGAGAAACCAAAGTGAAAATAAGCTACATCCATCGAAATGATATTAAGGAATATGTGGGGCAATGGGTTCCAAACACAAGAAATACTAGAAGCAGAAACATTAAGTTCCTACAAACATTGGACATATACTAGCAAATTAAGACAACTATGTGGAATGTACTGGTTGAAGGAAACAAGGCACACCATGAAATATTGATATGTCTGGATGTTTTTCAATCTAAGGTTAAATAGTTGGATCATAAGGTCTCCATACTAGTAAGGAAAATAGCAAGATTTGCTATTGCATCCCTTCAGTAAAATGTAGGAATCCTTGAAGCAATAGTAGTCAATTCCCCCTTCATTTTATATGCATAGATTTGTGGTTTTCTAGTCCTTATATCTGAGCAGAAGTATTTCTTTCAAACATAAGCATAATACTAGGATATCTACCGATGATGTAGATATGAATAATCTCTTTTTAGTATATCATTAGTTGAATGTTAACTATATGACTCTTTCGACAAAGAAATTATATTTATGTTGCTCGTTTGGTTTCCCTACTAGCAAGCCAACTAATCTAAACTTAAACAGGAATGAAAAAAATTACATATATAACCATAAATACAGAGATGCAGTAGAAATAACACTTCATTTCATTAATATCAAATACTAAAATATGCTTAGAGAAGGAATGGAAATAAATTGGCTCATGCAATGGTAGCTTATCTCTAAGAAGAGATTTGGTGGATACATGCCTCTGAACTATGTTACAATGAGGCTCAAGGGCCTATTTATTATTGAATAACAATGGAAAACCCTAAACAACCAAAACTCTAACCCCAAGAGATGGAACACCAAGAGTTTGTGAGCCCCGTTGGGGTTAGTTGGGTAGCCAACTTATCGGGGTCGTAACATGGTCATATTATCTCCATTTGGTGTGTATGATACCTTGTTGGATATATCTCTCCAAGTACTATAGTATTTGCGGTAGGCCCCTTTCCCTACCTACAGCTAGAGGCTTGCTACGAACCTAAAAGAACATAGTTTAGGGGGTCAAAACTACTCTGGAAGTTGAGGACCTGAGAAACTACTAAAAATAGTAAATGTTGCAATAAACAAGGAAATGGATGAAACTAAATGGATTTCTAGGTGGAATAGGTGGGTGGCCACCAATATCCACTTAGATTAGTCCTCCCTCCTTAGGAAGAAATGGTCCCCATTGCGTGTAGAGCTTGCATGAGGTGAGGAAATCTCTGTTAAACCTAGTCCTTGGTGAACCACTTGCCTTGGTGAAGGAGTTGTCCTGCTTTGGAAACTCGATATAGTTGGATCCTCTATTAGCAACTGTTCTTAATATGTGTATCCATGATCTAATCAGTTGTGGTGGTTCCATGCAATCTGGGTTTAGCTCTATTGGTGTGAGTTTTTCTATAATGTCGGATGTGTCAAAGAATGGTGGAAAGCATGGCTGAAGGCAGTCTACATTGAACATTGGGTCCATACAAAGGAACAATGGAATGTTGAGGTCAAAGGAATTGTCCCCTATGGCCTTGATGATGGTGTATGGCCATATTGGAAGGGGTGAAGCTTATGGTGGGGTCTAGTGAGGCACTCCTTTTGTAAATGTAGCCAAACACTTCCACCCATTGGAACTTGTGACACCCGATCTTGATGATGACACTGCTTGTACTTAGAATTGGCTTTGTCCCATATATCATGGACCTACTAGAAGATGTGTTGAATGTGCTAAATGAAGCTGTTAACACTATTGAATTCAGACTGGATGTGAGCCAAAGTTGCCTGAGTAGCTGCAAATGGTGTGGCCACCTTAACGAGACATAATGGATGAAATCCCAGCCCTAAATGAAAGGGGCTATGGCCCATTGAGCTATGGAGAGCTTTGATGTAGATGTCTTGGACATAGGAGGGGATTTCATCCCATGTGCATGGATTCTTTGAGTTGTACATGTGCAAAATGTGTATAATAATCATGTTGATGACCTTTGTTTGGCCATCAGTTTGGGGGTGGAAATTCATGGACTTAGTAAGTTTGGTATCCAACATTGCCCAAAGACTTGACCAAAATGCACTTAAGAATCTGTTGTCCCAATCTAAGATAATGGACTATGGTATCCCAAAGTATACCCACGCTCGCTCAAAGAAGAGCTTAGAAATGGAATCTGTTGTGATACTCTTCTTGCATGCTGCGATAATGGCCATCTTAGAGAATATATTGATGAACATAGAAACATAGTCATTGTCGTGCTTAGTAGAAGGAAGGCCCAACATTTAATCCATGGAGATGGATTCCCAATGTCAACTAAGAGTAGGAAGAGGAGCATATAGGCCTTGCTTCTTGATGGTCGATTTGGCAATGGCACAAGAAATGCAGGATCTAATGTACTTCCCAACGTCCTGATGAAGGTTCGGCTAATAAAAATACTTCTACAGTGCTGCCACTATTTTCTCTACTCCAAAATGTCCAGGAACTCGACTGTAGTGCACCTCCCAAAACATCTTGGCACACTCGCTTAAAGGAAAACATATGTGTCCCAGGTGCCATAATAGTGCATCCTAGAGGTGAAAATTTGGAACTTTCTTACCTTCGAGGAGTGTCTAGTATGTGCTACCAAATTCTGGATCGCTCTTGTAAAGATGTGGCCACCCCAAAGTCTCATGCCCAAAGGAGTCGAGCACAATGATTAGCACCATGATTGTTGGTCGACTGAGGCAGTGCACAACATTATTGGTGCTTCCCTTCTTATACTTAATTTTCAAATGGAACTGTTGCAGGTATGTGGACCATTTCTAATGGCGATCGTTCTGCAACTTCCCTTGTGTTTGCATGAATTGAAAGGGTCGATGGTCTGTGTGTATGACCATTTCCTTTCCCAGAATGTAATGCTTCCATTGGTGATAGGCCTTCATAATGGAATACATTTATTTTTCATAGGTGGGATGCTTTCAGACTGTTTCTTAAAGTTTCTCACTATGGTAAGCCACAAGATGCCCCTGTCGAGTAAGAACTACACCAATAACATATTTGGAGGCATTTGTATCAATATCAAATGGTTGTTGCAGGTCTGGTAATGTGAGCATTGGTGCAGAGCAGAGGCAATGCTTCAACTGGACAAACACCTTACCAAAATAACTTTATTTTCGCTTCGCCCTTGGTGACTTGACTTAAAGGCCAAGTGATATGAGAGAACCCCAACATGAACCTGCGGTAGAAATTGGCAAGACCCAGAAAGCTACGAAACTTTGTTAGAGTGGTTGGGGATGCCAATCCCGAATGAATTATATCTTAGCTGGGTCCACATGCACACCCTGCTCATCAATGATGTACCCCAGATATTGAACTTGGGTCATGCCAAAAGTGCATTTCTCCAAATTGGCACACAACTTGTGTTGTCACAAGGTTTGGGGGACCTGTCAAATATGGTGGAGGTGCTCTTCCCAACTATGGATGAAGATCAAGATGTAATCTAAATACACCACCATGAATGTATTGGTGAAGGGTCACACGATTTCGTCCATCAATCTCATGAAGGTTGCAGGGGCATTCGTCAACCTGAAAGTCATGACCAACCATTCAAAAAGGCCCTCCTTGGATTTGAGGGAAGTCTTCCACACATCAAAGGGTTCGATAGGAACTTGGTGATAACCGAACTTCAAGTCAATCTTGCTGAAATATTTGCCCCCCTTGAGTTGGTCCAAAAGGTCACCAATTTGTGAGATTAGGTACCTATTATGGACAGTGATCTTGTTCAACACCCGGTAATCAATACAAAGTCTCCAAGTCCCACCCTTCTTCTGTGCCAGTACAATCGGGCTCCCACAAAGTGATAAGATTGGCCTGATGCTCCCTTTTTGCAACAACTACTGAATTTGACTCTTGATCTCATCATTCTCCAAAACAGAGCATCGATAGATTGGTCTATTAGGTAGTGGTGTACTCAAGGTCACATCATTGGAGTGCTTAACCCAACAGTGCAGAGGTACCCTCGTAGGTGAGGCGAAAATGTCCCTATAATCCTCCACAACCTTGTCCATCTCTTATTGTTGTGCAAACGAGCACTGTCTAGAAGTCATGGCCACAATATTCTTCCTGCCCTAAGGGAGAATCATAAGGAAAAACAAATTTCTTGGTCTATGAAATAATCTTATTACATTTTTTTGCAGAGATCAAAGACATGGCAGTAGGCGGGGCTACCTCCAGTATCCTGTACAAATTATTTCCCAAATTAATAATCACATAGTGAGGTCTAGACTCATATACAACATGTCATTTCTACAAATATGGTTTTCCTAATAATATAACACAAACGTCAAGAGGAGAAACATCACATAATATCTCATCCATGAAGGGCTTGATGTTGTAAGGAAGGCGATATTGTTGGCTGATGTAGAGATCTCGTCCTTGGTGCAGCCACCTAATGGTGTACGACTACAAATGTGTTGTAGTCGATAGGCCCAGCCTCTTCATGACCTCTACTGAAATGAGGTTCATTTAGATCCTGTTATCGACAGTGAACTACAGCAGAGAACCTTTCACCCACATCTATGGAAGAGGCATTCTCCCTCGTTTAGATCTTCAGGCTCATTCTTCTAGATCTTGGTGGTGGCCACAGTGGCACTGGGCTCCGCGTCAATGATCTGCTTCCCTTTATCATTCACCTTATCAGGTTCTAACTCAAAGTCAGAACATGCGTATGATTTGAAAGCCTTCAACTTAGCCACTAGTGACTATTTGGCCTGACACTCACTTGTGTTGTGGGTGGAGCTCTTATGGAACTCACACAATTTTCCCATGTCCTTCTTTTTCTTCATGGCATTTCACTTTGCTTGCGGCTTCGATAGGTTGCCCTAGGTCGTACCACCTTGGCTTTGTCCTTTATTCTACGATTTGGGGGCGCCTTTCCCTTGCTTTGGATTCACAGATCTAAAGTCTTGCTTCTTCTATTTAAACTTCTGCTCAATCTTGACAGTGTATCAGTACATCATTCTGAGCGAGGAGATGTCCAGAAACTACATCTCATCCTAGGTGTACCTGTGTAGACATTCGCGATACTTGAGTACCAAATGTCGCCTAGAATCCTTGATACCCAACTCCGTGCGAAGGATATGAAAAAAATTGGTAAATTTTGGCATGTCTTGGTCCCTTCCCTACCGTAGCGTGGTCCACTTTATGTATTTATCCTCATAGCTCCCAACATGATAATAATTCTCCTTGATGGCATCCCAGAATGAATTCCAAGTGGGTGCCACTGAAAATAGTGAGGGTGTAATTTTTTCCTTCTTCTCACAGTAGGTTTCCCACGAGTCCTAGACATGGGGGGCAACTTTGAGAAGTGAAAAAATAATATTTTTCTAGCTAGAAAAATCATGAACAGAAAATATCCTTATAGCATATTTAATCATTTATCTATGGTGTCCGCATTTATCTGACCTTCAAATATGGGGATGTCAAAGTTAACTTGTACCTTAAAGGGTGTGGCACTTCCATAGTGGCTACTCGAAGGAGATGCATCGCCTTTGGGTAGTCACTGAAGGATTTAGGCAAAGTTGCCCATCATCACATTCATATGTTACTTGAGGGCTTCTTCAAGTACTATTTTGAAAGGATCTCCTGCCCCCCCATCTCTCTTCTCTTCTGCCACGGGAGGCCATTAAGATTTGTGAGGCTAGTCTTGCAAAGGTTCGACCAGTTTGAGCCCTAACTCCTTATATCTCGACCTCGTTGGGGACATGCAAAGAAAACAAAGAAAGAGGAGACCACTCTGATACTAGTGATCCCAACTTAGATAGGAACACAACAAATTATAGATATAACCATAAATATAGAGATGCAACAGAAATAACACTTCATTTCATTAATATCAAAAACTGAAATATGCTTACAAACAGAATGGAAATAAACTAGCTCGGGCAATGGTAACCTATCTCTGAGAAGAAATATGGCAGCTACATGCATTTGAACTGTGTTACAATGAGTCTGAAGAGCCTATTTATTGTTGAACAACAAGGGAAAATCCTAACCCTAAGAGATGGAACGCCAAGAGTTTTTGGGCCCCATTGGGGTTAGTTGGGAAGCTAACTTCCCGGAGTTGTAATTTGGTCATATTATCTTTGTTTGGCACGTATGATACCTTGTTGGAAAGATCTCTTTGAGTACTATAAGATTTACAGTAGGCCCATAGTCGTGTTTTGGACCTAAAAAAACACCGTTTATGGGGTGAAAACTGCTTCAAAAGTTCAGGACCTGAAAAATTGCTAAAATAATAAATACCGCAATAAACAAGGGAACAGATGAAACCGATTGGAATTCTAAGTGGAATAGGCTGGTGGCCACCAATATTCAACTAGATCACCAAAAATCATTATTTATATTTAAATTTTCCTTAATTTACTATAAAATTCCTGACTAACTTACGAAAGAACAAATTATTGCACTTATTAATGACAACAAATAGTATAAATCATCTATATATATTCATCTAATCCTTTAGTGAATCCATAAATAAATCTTAATAATTATATCAAATATATTATACAATATTTTTATTAATATAGTATAAAGAAGTGTTTGATCTCCATCAAATTATGAATCATTTTTGTGTTTCTTATTTATATAATTTGATTATATATAACATATAACAAGATTTTTAAACCCAATCTCATTTATGTATAATAATATTAAATAAAATTTGTACATTATTTTTTATTAATGAGTAAATAAAATATATATAATAGTAATGTGGAATTGTGGAATTTCAATTATAAGATGATATCATGATGACATTATTTATTGTTTGTGTTTCTTTATTTTATATAATTTATTATATTATAACATAATAACAAGATTTTTAAACCCAATCTCATTTATGTATAATATATTAAATAAAATTTTGCACATTATTTTTATTAATGAGTAAATAAAATATATATAAGTTATGTGGAATTGTGGAAATTTCAAATTATAAGATGATATCATCATGACATTATTTACTGTTTGTGTTTCTTATTTTATATCATAATTTGATTATATATACATAATAACAAGATTTTTAAACCCAATCTCATTTATGTATAATATATTAAATAAATTTGTACATTATTTTTTATTAATGAATAAATAAAATATATATAAGTAATGTGGAATTGTGGAAATTTCAAATTATATGATGATATCATCATCACATTATTTATTGCTTGGTACATGGTGTGACAATTAATTTTATTCATTGTTTGGTATGATAATTAATTTCAAAGCAGTAGATATTTAAAGTTAATTTTATGGTTTTGTTTAATATGATACATCTTTTTTGAGTCATGGTTCATAAATATTATAATTTTAAATTTAATTTTATATTAGTATAGTTGGAGGCATGTGTCTCAATATCAAATGGTTTTTGCATGTCTGGCAATGTGAGCATTGGTGCAGTAAGGCGATGCTTCAACTCGACTAACACCTTACAAAATAACTTTGTTTTCGCTTCGCCCTTGGTGACTTGACTTAAAGGCCAGGTGATATGAAAGAACCCCAACATGAACCTGCGGTAGAAATTAGCAAGACCCAAAAAGCTACGAAACTTTGTTAGAGTGGTTGGGGATGCCCAATCCCGAATGACTTATATCTTAGTTGGGTCCACATGCACACTCTGCTCATCAATGATGTACCCCAGATATTGAACCTGGGTCATGCCAAAAGTGCATTTCTCCAAATTGGCACACAACTTGTGTTGTCACAGGGTTCGGAGGACCTGTCGAATATGGTGGAGGTGCTCTTCCCAACTATGGCTGAAGATCAAGATGTCATCTAAATACACCACTATGAATGTATTGGTGAAGGGTCACACGATGTTGTCCATCAATCTCATGAAGGTTGTGGGGGCATTCATCAACCTGAAATTCATGACCAACCATTCGAAAGGGCCCTCCTTAGATTTGAGGGAAGTCTTTCACATATCAGAGGGTTCGATAGGACCTTGGTGATAACCGGACTTGAAGTCAATCTTGCTAAAATATTTGGCCCCCTTGAGTTGGTCTAGAAGGTCATCAATTTGTGCGATTGGGTACCTATTATGGACAATGATCTTGTTCAACACCCGGTAGTCAATGCAGAATCTCCAAGTCCCGCCCTTATTTTGTACCAATACAATTAGGCTCCCACAGCATGATAAGATTGGTCTGATGTTCCATTTTTGCAACATCTACTGAATTTGCCTCTTGATCTCATCGTTCTCCAAAAGAGAGCATTGATAGATTGGTCCATTGGGTAGTGGTGTGCTTGAGGTCACATCATTGGAGTGCTTAACCCGACAGTGGAGAGGTACCCCCGTAGGTGAGGCGAAAATGTCCCTATAATCCTCCACGAACTTGTCCATATGTTGTTGTTTTGCGAACAAGCACTGTCTAGAAGTCGTGGCCACAATATTCTTCTTGCCCTGAAGACGAATCATAAGGAAAATATATTTCTTGGTTTATGAAATAATAGTATTACATTTCTTTGCAGAGATCAAAGAGATGGCAGTAGGCAGGGCTACCTCCGGTATCCTGTACAAATTATTTCCCAAAGTAATAATCACAGAGTGAGGTATATACTCATATACAACATGTCATTTCTACAAATATGGTTTTCCTAATAACACATCACAAACATCAAGAGGAGAAACATCACTTAGTACCTCATATATGAAGGGCTTGATGTTGTAGGGAAGGCGACACTGTTGGTTGATGTAAAGATCTCGTCCTTGGTGGAGCCATGGTGTACGACTACAGATATGTTGTAGTCAGTAGGCCCAACCTCTTCAAGACCTCTACTAAAATGAGGTTCTTTTGCATCCCTTTGTCGACAATGAACTGCAGTAGAGAACCTTTCACCCACAGCTATGAGTGGAAGAGGCGTTCTCCCTTATTTGGATCTTCAGGCTCATTCTTCTAGATCTTGGTGGTGGCCATGTTGGTATTAGGCTCCACGTCAATGATCTACTTCCCTTTATCATTCACCTTATCGGGTTCTGATTCAGAGTCAGAACATGCATATGATTTGAAAGCCTTCAGCTCAGCGACCAATGACTATTTGACCCGACACTTACGTGCGTTGTGAGTGGAGATGTTATGGAACTCACACAATTTTCTCGTGTCCTTCTTTGTCTTCGTGGTATTACACTTTGCTTGCGGCTTCGAAAGGTTTCCCTTGGTCGCACCACCTTGGCTTTGTCCTTTATTCTGCGATTTGGGGTCGCCTTTCCCTTGCTTTGGATTCACAGATCCAAAGTCTCGCTTCTTATGTTTAAACTTCTACTCAATATTGACAGCGTATCGGTACATCGTGCTAAGTGAGGAGATGTCCAAAAACTCCATCTCATCCTAGGTGTACCTGTGTAGACATTCGCGATACTTGAGTAACAAATGTCGCTTAGAATCCTTGATACCCAACTTCGTATGAAGGGTATGAAAAGAATTGGTAAAATTCTGACACGTCTTGGTCCCTTCCCTACCGTAGCGTGGTCCACTTTATGTATTTATCCTCATAGCTCCCGACAAGATAATACTTCTCCTTGATGGTGTCCCGGAATGAATTCCAAGTGGGTGCTGCTGAAAATAGTGAGGGTGTAAATTTTTCCTTCTTCTCACAGTAGGTTTTCCACCAGTCCTGGACGTGGGGGGCAACTTTGAGAAGTGAAAAAGTAATCTTTTTATGGCTAGAAAAATCATGAACAAAAAATATCCTTCTAGCAGATTTAATCATTTATCTATGGCATCCACATCTATCTGACCTTCAAATAGGGGAAGTCAAAGTTAACGTGTACCTTAAAGGGTGTGGCACTTCCAGAGTGGCTACTAGAAGGAGATGCGTTGCCTTTGGGTAGTCGCTGAAGGATTTGGGAAAAGTTGTCCATTGTCGCGTTCCTTTGTTGCTCGAGGGCTTCTTCAAGCAATATTTTGAAAGGATCTCATGCCCCCTCATCTTTCTTCTCTTCCGCCATGGGAGGACATCGAGATTTGTGAGGCTAGTCTTGCAAAGGTTCGACCAGTTTGAGCCCTAACTCCTTATATCTCGACCTCGTTGGGGACATGCAAAGAAAAACAAAGAAAGAGCAGACTGCACTGATACCAGTGATCCAAAATTAAATAGAAACGCAACAAATTATAGATATAACCATAAATACAGAGATGCAACAAAAATAACACTTCATTTCATTAATATCAAAAACTGAAATATGCTTACAAATGGAATGGAAATAAACTAGCTCAGGCAATAGTAGCTTATCTCTGAGAAGAAATATGGCGGCTACATGCATCTGACTGTGTTACAATGAGTCTTAAGGGCCTATTTATTATTGAACAACAAGGGAAAATCCTAACCCCAGGAGATGGAACGCTAAGAGTTTTTGGGCCCCATTGGGGTTAGTTGGGCAACCAACTTCTCGGGGTCGTAATTTGGTCATATTATCTCTGTTTGGCGCATACGATACCTTGTTGGAAAGATCTCTTTGAAGTACTACAAGATTTACAGTAGGCCCATAGTCATGTTGTGGACCTCAAAAAAACACCATTTATGGGGTGAAAACTGCTCCAGAAGTTAAGGACTTGAAAAATTGCTAAAAATAATAAAGACAACAATAAACAAGGAAATAGATGAAACCGATTGGAGGTCTAGGTGAAATAGGCTAGTGGCCACCAATATCCACCTGGATCACTAACAATCATTATTTATGTTTAAATTTTCCCTTAATTTATTATAAAATTCTTAACTAACTTATAAAAAACAAATTATTGCACTCATTAATAACCACAAATAGTATAGGTCATATATATATATTCATCTAATTATTTAGTGGAATCCATAAATAAGTTTTAATATTTATATCAAATATATTATATAATATTTTTATTATATAATATAAAGAAGTGTTTGATGATCCATGAAATTATGAATCTTTTTGTGTTTCTTATTTATATTAATTTGATTATATATAACATAATAATAAGATTTTTAAAGCCAATCTCATTTATGTATAATATATTAAATAAAATTGGTACATTATTTTTTATTAACGAGTAAATAAAATATATATAAGTAATGTGGAATTGTGGAAATTTCAAATTATAAGATGATATCATTATGACATTATTTATTGTTTGGTGTATGGTGTGACAATTAATTTTATTTATTGTTTGGTGTGATAATTAATTTCAAAGGAGTAGATATTTAAAGTTAATTTTATGGTTTTGTTTAATATGACATCTTTTTTGAGTCATGTTCATAAATATTATAATTTTAAACTTAAAAGAAATGCGTTATTAGTAACATTATTTTTTATTTTAATTTTTTTTTAAGATTTTTGTAACAACAACATAGATTGTTAAATTAAACAAATTGTAATTTTAACCAAAAAAAATGCCTATAAGAATACTACCCTTTTTTATTATTATTTAAAGGTCGACTTTTAATTTTGTTAGCAACATTACATTTTTAAGACTAAAATTACAAAATGTATTAAATTTAACTCCCACATCCCTTATCCCCGAAATAATGGGTGGTATCATTATTATCACTTTATTATATGGGGTCACTTTGGGTGCCTTTTAATGCAGAAACATGAACAATTAGAGTAAGAGTTATCATTTTGAAATCTTCTCATTTAGTGATGATGTTATAGATGTACAATTGAACTAGACCTATAGGATCTTATTATTTATTTGAATGATTGTTTCTTTGTTGTTCAGTATTAATTTTTTTAACTTGTTAATGGAACATGATTATCCAATCAACTTGCATTAACATACTCAATGTCTAATGAATCACTTCTACATCCTACATACTCAAATTACTTTCGCTTTTTTTTAGTGAGTTACCACTATGTCACCATGGACAAATGCGATCAACTTGGTTGTAGGTCCTTGATAAGATATAAGTCATAATCTTAACAAACTTCACCACAAATCAAAGAGAGTGGTGTATTGAATCACTTAAGGCTACTAGAATACAATTTGTACTTTAGTTGCATAATGTTTTTCATTATATGTGAATGTTAAATAATGTTAAGGATAGTGATCGTTAAATCAAAAGGTCAATTTACAACAAAACTATCATCATATTATACTTAGCAACACCACAAAAACCTATCTTTACATTTATACTAAGATATAAGTAGGTCATACCACATGGAATTTAATCTTATAATTTTGTGCTATATGGACCTCCAATTTAAACACCATGATATATACTTATCATTGCTTATTAAAAAAAATAAAACTCAAAATTGTCAAAAAAATTTAACTTAATGGTAAATAATTATTCCCTAATTGAATAAGTTCAAATCTCTAAAAATATTATAAATAACTTGTTTGTGACATTTATAAAATAGTTATACCTAATATAATATAGGGACAAAAAAAACTAAAAAAAAATCCAAAATTATATACATATAATAAGAATAACCGCCCTACTATGCATCTAAAACCAAAAATCTTCCACAGTAAGGAAACAACTACTGTCATTAGTTTGGTGATGATTAAGATAGCTTGCATATAGGATTTCCATGTGATATGACAATGAGATAAAATTGAAGTCACATCTCTTTCTAGAAGTGCTCCTTAACCTATGGCATCATGTTGCTTGAGGCATCAACTTTTGCAATCTTATACTTCCTAAAATCTATTAGAGGTAGGTGGCACGCAGAACACTACAGGTGGATACATGGTCTATGTTAAAAATAATAATGGGGTCAGTGATTGTGACGTCATGTGGAAAACTTGAATGGGTTGGTGAGGGAGCTGGTCACACAGAATATAGTATGCAGGTCGTTGGAGGAGCTGTAACAGAGAGTTAGTGGAAGAAGTTGGTGAGGACCGACTAGGTTTGAACCCATTCCCTATCTTCTGCACCAACCACCACCAACTCCTGATAACCCAGTCCACCATTCCAATTCACCATGTCTTTCTCCGGATCTGCTGCAATGCCATTATATATATGAAGGCCAGTTCATGACTGATCTCTACTTTTGTGGGAATTGGCACCTTCGTTTTGTTGGAGGGCCGATTTATCGTTGCTCACAAAATATGGCCATGGCAGGTTTATTGGGCTCTTCGTTGCTTCCCACAACAACACCTTTGAAGCTCTCTGTGCTCAGCAATGGCAGGACGAGCAACGGTTCACAGGCAACGATGATCCGTGCGGTTCATGCCGCGGAGCCGCTGAAAACCGGGAAGTCTGTGGTTCAAACCCCGCCCCTGAAAGCGCTCACTGGTAATTCCTGGAGCGTGGATAGCTGGAAGAACAAAAAGGCTCTGCAGCTTCCCGAGTATCCCAACAAGGAAGAGCTGGAGTCCGTGCTCCAGACAATGGAGACGTTCCCGCCAATTGTCTTTGCTGGTGAGGCTAGGCACTTGGAAGAGAGAATTGCAGAAGCTGCGATGGGCAAAGCTTTTCTTCTTCAGGGGGGTGATTGCGCCGAGAGCTTCAAGGAATTCAATGCTGTTAATATCAGGGATACCTTCAGAATTCTGCTGCAGATGGGCGTTGTCATGATGTTTGGTGGGCAGATGCCTGTCGTTAAGGTCAGTTAAAGCATTTGCTTTGATTTTTGTAAAGGAACAGCAAATCAATTATAAATGTACAAAGATTTTTTTTGGTTTTTATTTCAGATGTTTCTATGATTGGATGGAAATAATGATCATGATCGTTGTGAATTAGATTTTTGGGTCAGTTTTATTTGGGGTTGTCTATAATGCGATTTTTTGGGAGATTTTGGTGACGGAATCTCGCGGAACAAATTGAGGTTAAATCTTGATTTGTCGCAGTTAAAATGGTTTTTTAACTGCATATTTGGATTCAGCACCCTTAAAAACCTTAAAAACGCTTTGATTGTGCAAAAACTAGCTATCAAACTTGCAATTCCAATAAATTGCTGCAGGATTTTGACCAGAAAGAAAGACTTTCAAAAAAGCCCTGCATTTTATTTTGTTTCCAAACCATTAAGATATTTATGAGTTTGAATTTATTTTGACGGTAGATTTTGTCAATATGTCTGAATAATTTTAAGAATATCTTAAAAATTAAAAATTTGGGAATATTTTGAAAACTAAGTGCGATTGACTTTGCTGTTTTTATTAGATATTTTTAGAATCTGAATTAAAATGCTCATGTTATTATATTATTAAGCCTCTCTCTATCCTAGTTTGTTTAACACTATGTCAAAATAAAATAATCATAAAAATTAAATTAAATTAATAATTAATAATTATAATCATCAATAAAATATATTTTGTTTTTCAAATATTATATAAAATTAAAAATAACCTAAAAATAAAAAACATAAAAATATTTATAATTTATAATTATTAATTTCATTTATGAATTTATAATTATAATCTGATTTTCAATTTCATTTATGAATTTCAGGTGGGCAGGATGGCAGGGCAGTTTGCTAAGCCCCGATCTGACGCTTTTGAGGAGAAGGATGGAGTGAAGCTGCCAAGCTACCGCGGCGATAATATCAACGGTGATGCCTTCGACGAACAGTCCCGAAAACCCGACCCCCAGCGGATGATCAGAGCCTACTGCCAAGCCGCAGCCACTCTCAATCTCCTCAGAGCCTTCGCCACTGGAGGCTACGCCGCTATGCAGAGAGTTACGCAGTGGAATCTCAATTTCACCGAGCACAGCGAACAAGGCGACAGGTATTAGACACAGGGCTGTTCGTTTCCCATCCCCTGAAACTCGAACCTGCGACCACTCGTTTGCTGAGGTGGAATTCGTTGCTTGTACAGGTATCGTGAGCTGGCGCACCGTGTGGACGAGGCCCTTGGTTTCATGGGGGCTGCGGGGCTAACGGTCGATCACCCCATTATGACCTCCACGGAGTTCTGGACATCACACGAATGCCTCCTGCTCCCGTACGAGCAGGTGCTGACGAGGCAGGACTCCACGTCAGGGCTCTACTATGACTGCTCCGCACACATGCTGTGGGTTGGGGAGCGGACACGTCAGCTGGATGGTGCCCACGTGGAATTCCTCCGCGGCGTCGCAAATCCAATCGGTATCAAGGTAAACTTTCCGTTTGTAAGCGACGACGGAGTCTTCGAATCTCACGTGGATTGTTTATGATGACGTGTCGATGAATGTGTCATGTGCAGGTGAGTGACAAGATGGAGCCGAGGGAGCTGGTAAGGCTGTGTGAGGTGCTGAACCCCCAAAATAAGGCGGGCAGGCTAACCGTGATCGTTCGCATGGGGGCGGAAAACATGCGGGTGAAGTTACCGCATCTGATCAGGGCGGTGCGGAATGCGGGATTGATTGTTACGTGGGTTAGCGATCCGATGCACGGCAACACCATCAAGGCTCCTTGCGGTCTCAAGACTCGACCTTTTGACGCGATTCGGGTAAGCTGCACCAACATTTCACTCCACTCATCTTTATTTGTTTTATTATGCTGTAGTTTAACGTGATTAAAGTTATGGAAATTTTGGTTATATTTTGAGGTAAGGAAATTTTTAAATTCAAGCTATAATTATTAAATTTCAAAATTTTATGTGTTTTAGACTTTTTTGATAGTGCTAATCTATTTCCACCATTAAAAACATGATTCAAATACTACTCTGCAAAAAATTTTAATTTTTTTACCTAAATTCTAACCACTTTTAACCATCCACACAATTCCTCAGCCTGGTTAAACAATTCTATTTATTATAATCTATTTTTCACTTTCATTGAACACTACAACTAAGAAATCCCCTACTTTACTTCAGCGTGACCAATGATATTGGTGACGTGTCTTGATCAAGATTTCTCATCACCAATGATGTTGGTGACGTGTTTTCACCTAGATTTCTCATCACCTTGATGTTGGTGACGTGTCTTGAAGGCCACGCATTGGTTTGGTGTGAGTTCACATCGTTGTTGGTTGTTGGGCATTAACTTTATTGGGCCTTGTTCTTGAGCGTGACCAATGATGTTGGTGACGTGTCTTCATCAAGATTTCTCATACGTGTTTTCACTTAGATTTCTCATCACCCTGATGTTGGTGACGTGTTTTGAAGGTCACGCATTGGTTTGGTGTGAGTTCACGTCATTGTTCGTTGTTGGGCACTAACTTTATTGGGCTTGTTCCCTAGGTTAACAATATTGTTACTGGTGTGCAAGTGTATGTTAACATCTTTTCTTAGAGATTGGGATGTCTTCTATCTTAACATTGTAGTTTTTGGATGTTGGGTGTGTGATAGTGGTGTTATTAGCATTAGCATTATTTTGTTAAGTGCAGAGTGTATAAGTGTGTTAACATTGTTTTGGGTGTAACTTGTGTATGTTAAATTATTAGAATTGTTTTTGGGCTTATGTAGAGTGTATAAGTGTGTTAACATTGTTTTGGGTGTAGCGTGTGTATGTTAAATTATTAGAATTGTTTTTTGGGTTAAGATTATTGTCATTAGGTATGTATGTAAGTGTTTGTGTGTTAAAATTATTTTTGTATTTTTTTATTAAGATTGTTTAGGTTGGGTATTAGATTTTTGTGTTAGTTAGCATTATTTTTAGGTATCTCTTATGGGTTAATATTATGGTTGTTGGGTGTTCGTGTTTGTGTATGTCATTATGGTTGTTGGATGTTTGTGTTTGTATATGTCAACATTGTAATTGGGTTGGCTGTGTAATTTGTGTATGTTAAACTATTAGAATTGTTTTTTGGGTTAAGATTATTGTTGTTAGGTATCTAAGTGTTTGTGTGTTAAAATTATTTTTTAGTGTATTTTTTGTATTAAGATCGTTGAGGTTTGGTATTGATGTTTTTGTGTTAGTTAGCATTATCTTTAGGTATCTCTTATGTGTTAACATTGTGGTTGTTGGGTGTTTGTGTTTGTGTATGTGAACATTGCAATTGGGCTTGTTCCCATGTTGACATTTGTGGGTGTGTAGGTTTCATTTTTAGGTGTGTTTTATGCATTAAAGTTGTGGTTGCTAGGTATATAAGAGTGTATATATCTGTGTTTGCGTGTTAATGACACCCTTTTAATATTTTAACGTCATTACTGTTGGGTGTTGGGTGTGTAATAATGTGTTAACATTTTCCTCGGGCATGTCATTGATGTTAACACTGTCATTGTGGTGTGTTTGGTATGTGTTTGTTGCATTGCCCTTGGATGTTCCCTATGTGTTAACATTGTCATTGTTAGATGTTGGGTTTGTCCCTTGTGTGAACACTATCGTTGTCAGATGTTGGGTTTGTCTATTGTGTGAAAATTTTCGTTGAGTGTTTGGGATTCCATTTCTTTTATTATGTGTTAACATTGTCATTAGTCGTGTCATCTTCTAACACAAGAAAAGAAAAGGAATACCACACACCTAATGACAATGTTCACACAAAGGAAAAATTGTGTGTGTGTGCTAACATCATTGCTGGGTGTGTGTGTCTGTGTGAACATCATTGTTGGTGCTTTATGTGTGTTAACATTGTTGTTGAATGTTTTTGTAAGTGCATGCACATTAACATCATCATTGTGTGTTTGTGTGTCTCTATTGACATTGTCATTAGGTGTGTGTGTGTGTGTCTTCAACATTCTCACTAGGTGTGTCCTCTTCTAAACTACATTAATGGTATGTATCTTAACATTGTCATTGGGTGTGTCCTCCTATAAAATTGTGTATGTGTCAAGATTGTCGTTGGGTGTGTCATCTTTCAAATTGTGTGTGTGTGTGAGTTGATTGTGTGTGTGTGTGTTTTGACATTATCATTGGGTCTATCCTCTTATGAATTGTGTATGTGCATGTATGTTAACATTGAGTGTGTATGTGTTAACATTGTGTGTGTATGTGTTAACATTATGGTACGTTAACATCGTCATTGGGTGTGTTGTCTTCTAAATTATTTGTGTGTGTTAACATTGTCATTGCATGTGTCCTCTTCTAAATTGTGTATGTGTGCATGTGTCAACATTGGCATTGGACATATTCTCTACTAATTGTATCTTCACATTAACATCATTATTAAACATATCCACTTATAAATTTTGTATATTATCATTAAATATTCTTTTATGAAATTAAAAATATATATTGAAATCCTTATTAAATATTTTCTCTATTAATATATGCATGCTAACATCATTAATAAATATTTATACTTCAAAATGGTGTATAATAGCATAGTTATAACTATATTCTCCTCTAAAACCATCTTTAAATATTACCAAAATTATATTTCGGTATATCTTCTTTTGAAAACCTATATTGTGTATGAAATATAACACCATCCATGTGATCCATTTGAAAAGTGATGCAAATATTAAGTTGTATGAACATATTTTATATATTTATTTTATTTATTGATAAGAATTACATGGTTGGTTATGCAGGCAGAAGTGCGAGCATTTTTTGATGTTCATGAGCAAGAAGGAAGCCATCCTGGAGGAGTGCATCTAGAGATGACTGGGCAGAATGTGACAGAGTGTGTAGGAGGGTCAGGGGGTGTCACCCTTGATGACTTGAGCTCTCGTTACCACACACATTGTGACCCTCGACTGAATGCTTCTCAAGCTTTGGAGTTGGCCTTCATCATTGCAGAGAGGTTGAGGAAGAGGAGGCTCACATCTAAAGCAATTCCAAACTTTACCAACCAATATAAACTCACTCCCTCCCTCCATTAAAATAAACAATCAAACAAATACCTATCTAGTTTACATTTACAATCTAAGAGATTGGCAAGCAAATACATAATGCATGAAATTTGTATCTCTTTATACACCCATAGAGTCCTTATTAGTGGTCATTTGAAAATCAACTCTCAGAAATGGGATGTAAGGTAAGCAATATCCATGTAAAGGTTTCTAATGCATGTTGAGAATAATCCTATATGGATAATCATTGTGAAATAAAGATGATTTAAAAGATATTTTCATAATAATTTTTATTGAGTTGAATGTTAACTTTTATATATATATATATATATATATATATATATATATATATA
The DNA here is from genome assembly GCA_000404065.3 of Pinus taeda. NCBI lineage: Eukaryota > Viridiplantae > Streptophyta > Pinopsida > Pinales > Pinaceae > Pinus > Pinus taeda. The sequence continues at coordinate 11,274 of APFE031579444.1, read as the reverse complement.
TATATATATATATATATATATATATATATATATATATATAAGATTAATGTTATTAATGTTTTAGATTGATGGTCTGAGGGGTTGGGAGTACAATTTGTTCTTCCATTTATTTGGGTTCAATTTCAAGGGATATATTTGGCCTATTGTGATAAGGCTCGAAGAGTAGACAAATCCTGGGATATAGCTCTCTCATGGAGGGTTTGGAACATCTCGATTTTTGCTAGTTTATAAGTGTTTGGTATATCTGACTTGTGAGCTATTGAATATATTCTTGATGTTATTGTAGCTGAAAAACAAAATTTAATCATAATCCTCTCCTAAATTATTCTAACAAATTACCAATTCACTATGATTAAAAAATTAATAATGCTTATAATTATAATTTATATCACATAATTACAAATTATTACTTCAACTCCTAACTTTTCCGAACCATAAAGCTAAAGTCGTATTTGATGATGCTATGACATAGTCAATGGAATAAGGTTCAACATTTAATTCAATATGATTCAAAATTTTTATGTACAAAAGGTGACACAATGGGAATGTTAATTAAATGGGAAATGCTTCTTTGGTGTAATGAAAGCCTCATTTTACAATGCATGTTTAATATGTTTATGCATCAGAGAGACTAAACTGTAATCGGGAATACTATTTCATATTGGAATACATTTGTTGCACTTTATATACCAACATAAATATCTCATAACTGCACGGTACAATAGTTTACAAAATCCTTAAATGCAGATAACACAAAACTATAGTGTACAATATCCCTAATTGAAAAATAATTTAAAAAATGGGAAAAAATAAATTAATGTCCTCCCCACACTGTAACCTGATTTGATCTTAAATATGCAAAGGTGTGACCAACCATCTAGACATATCACAAGCAGAGGGATCTATCGAAAGGAGTGCAATGGCCTTAACATTGTCATTTCATCTATGGTGTTCACCTTCAAGAACATATAATTTCCATCAAGTTTGTACGATGTAGTGAGACGCCATATTTTCACATACAAACATTTTCTCAAACATAATATACTCAAAGCTACCACATGGATTCCAACTAAACAGAGAAAGAGACCACATTTTTTATTTAATGCACACACATCATTCAACTTAATTTCAACTTATGTTCTTGGCTTTAAAGTGTATCTAATGACATTAACAGAAGAAAAACAGAAAAACAAAGAGAGGCGGAGTTGTTGAGACATCTTCTAACCAATCTTGATGGCATGAAAGTACATTGTTGTGACTAATAGCTATAGAAAAAAGTATAACAGAAACGTAGTAGCAGATGCGAAGCCATGGCATGAAATTATGTTTGTTGCCTTGTACAGTGAATATGGAAAAAAGCAGCTTTGTCCCCTTTATATAGGAAGTAATTTCAAAGCACGACGTGAAACTGTAGGTTAACCCTAAATATTAAATTTAGTTTGAATTCATAACAAAGATAATGTATGTTTATTGATTCCCAACTAAAGCGCCTGAACCCACAAGAATTCTCAAGTCTCAATTCTCCTTTTTACCACAAAAGTAGTCACGACTTTCAGCATTTGAGCTAATACCCATGCCAAGAGACCAGACATGAAAGTTGGATTTGCACCTAACCTCCTCAAAACAAGTTTAATCCTCTCCTTCGCCATTGAAGTGTTGGTTCTCAACAATGTCATTCCTATGCAGATACTTTCTGCTCACCCTCCCCACTATTCCATCATTCAATAGCTCTGCTTTCTTCAACATCAAAATACACTAGAAACAAAATGATTTTGATTAGCTCATTGATTATGCACGCAACATCTATGCACATCGGCTCTTACATCTGCTACATGTCCCATTCGAATAAAAAAAAATAAAAAATAATAATAAATAAAGATATATATAATAAATAAAATTAAATATAAACAAATTGATGAGATGGACACATGAAGCTGGCATGCACCCACGTGCCCTTCTAGAATTCCATGCTAAACCTGGGTACCCATTCTTAGATTCTATCTTCATGGCCTGAGGCTAGAGCTTCTCTCTGAGTCGTTCATCTTTGTTGCGTTCAACCCAAAGAATGTAGCAACTAGAGCTTCTCTTCAAGTCATCCATTTCTATTGCATTCAGCCCAAAGAATGTAGCAACAATAGTAACAGGATAAAGAATTAATTTTGTAAATTAATTATTGCAATCAAAGCATGGTGTCGATAGAGTTAGCTAGAGAGAAGAGCATGGATTCATGTGTTCCAATGAGTGGGTCTCTCAGTACATGCAATAACAGTGATGTAATTTTCAAGCGAAGTCTAAGCAGCACCATCACTGGTTTTAATAGTGTCAAGAGCAGTTTTAATGCGAAGGTAAGTGATGGCATGGGTGCAAATGTAAATATTCCTGAATGCAAAATTGTTGACAATGTAAAAAATGAAAGGCTTGAGTGTGTTGAAAGTGGGAAGAGTAGCCTAGGCTTGGCTAGCTACAAAAGCAATGATATTGACAACAATGAAAGTAACTATAGTAGTTTGAGCAGTGCTCTAAACAAACCACACAAAGGCAATGATCTGAGATGGGACGCCATTCAGGCCGTAAAAATTAGAGATGGATTTTTTTTGTTTTGAGTCATTTTAGGCTTCTCAAGCCCTTAGGAAGTGGGGATATTGGGAATGTTCACTTAGCAGAGTTGAGGGGAACCAACTATTTTTTTACAATGAAAGTAATGGATAAAGGGTCACTAGAAAACATGAATAAGTCTCTTAAATCGCATAGACCCAGAGAGAGATTCTTTCTTGTTTAGATCATCCATTCTTAACGACATTGTATTCTCATTTCGAGACAGATAAGTTCTCCTTCCTAGTCATGGAGTTTTGCAGTGGACGGGATCTACATATCATTCAACAGTGATAGCCTGGGAAACAATTTTTTGAAGGTTCTTCACGGTAAGTGAGGTTGTCAGCCTTTATGCCTATTAAGAGTACCTTTAACTTTTTGGTAATTATGGGGTCTACATAGATCATGTCTAGATTTGTTTTTGTTTATTGTTCTGGTCTTGGTGCCTATTGTCAATTGCACTTTCAAATGTTTGTGGTATTGATCAGTGGTCTTCATTGATGTCAACCCAAGCAGCACCAGGGGCTACGCTAATCTTTCATGGGAATTTTGACTTGAAAGTTTACTATGTTCTGAGTCAAGGATCTTCTAGATGTATTCTGCTCGTTGAAATGTTTCCGTTGATATCTAGCACGCTGCGTAATTCTTCACGGTTTGATAGATATTCATATTTGAAGTTAGTAACCCCAGTTAGTGGGCTAAAACTCTATGGGGTTGTGGCATGGCACTCATAATTGGTTGTGATCATTGAATAGTCAATACTTAATAATACTTTTTTTGCTTCTAAAATCCCTCCAACATTCACTTGTTGAGGACCCTTTCAACTTAAGACATTCATATAGATAGTGACTCTCATATCCTCCTCTAGTAGGGATTTTGTGGCTTCAAATGGGTTATCGTGGAATTTTTTCCATAACTTTTTTTACAAAGCTTTAGAAGCTGAAATTAAAACCCATTTGATCCGAAATCCTGAAAAACCTCGTGACCAAATTTTATATCTTGGTTTGGTATATTTTTGGAGATATGATCTGAGTAATTTATGGTTTTTGCAGGCTCCTAAATTCCATATCAAACAGGGCCGAAGGTTGCAACATTGACACATGGAATTTCATATAAGTTCTCTCTACTAAACCGGTCTATAATAAGGTCATCGTGGGAGATTGGGCATAACTCTTTCTTTAAGAATCCAATCTTGATCATACCTATGGGGTTGGAAAGAGGACTTAGAGGGCTACCACAAGACGAAATTTCGGACCCTAGAGATCCAAAATTACATAGATAAAATTTCAAGCTCCTAGAAGGCAAGAAAAAGCATGCATTCAAGGATCACTGCAGTAAGGACCACACATCAACAATCAAGGGTAAGTCTCCTACAACAAGGTATGTATGATAGTATTTACATTTGAATTTTGAGTATCATCTCTGACATATGTTTTTGCAGGACAATGTAAGCATATATATGGTCTCGATTATATCTCTATGTCTCTATATGTCACAGCTAGTTTTGATACCACATTTCATATGTCTTATTCTTGACACTACACATTTGATGCTACATATTCTTGATGCTACATCAAATCTGCTAAATCTATATGATGTTGTAAGTTCATGTTACTTGTCTTATCATAGTTGATAGAATGGTCTCTATTGTTGTACTGAGAACTTGGTCCATCACAAGTCTAGGGTCTGTCATCGGTTTTTATTGTATATATCTTTAGGTCAGTTTTGGATATAGTCTTGCATAGAGTCCAGGTCTATATCAAGAGTGGGAGTCTTTGTATATTGTTGCAACAAGTCAACAAAAAGAATGACAAGCACACTTCAGGTACACATTGTAATTTTAATTTGTATTTATTCATTATTATGCACTTACATGTGTTTTGTAGGCAGAGGTAAGTTGAAGGGTATTTTTCTTTGTTTTGGGGTTGGTTTCACCAGGCAAATAGTGCATGCTGGTAGAAGAAGATTCAAGTACAACATCAAGAAAGAATTCAAGAGAAGAAGTATCAAATCAAAGGAAGCATTGCAATGGGGCATCCTTTAAGACATGGAAACCATCTAGATATCATGAAGTATTGTTAAGGCTAAGGCCAAGAGTCATCATTGTAAAAGAGTCATTTGTAAAAGAATTATCATTTTAAAGTTGTAAAAGATTCATCATTGTAAAGATTGTAAAAGAGTCATTTGTGAAAGAGTCATTCTACCTAGGGTTGAAGACATAATGTTGGGAGGTATGGGAGTCACTATTGGGATGATGTCATGGCTGGGTTACAGGTCGTTGAGTGATTGGGCATTTGGACAAGTACACGAAAATCATTGTACATCTTATTGTATCTTCGATTGTTGTCCCTGGTTTTGGAATCCACAGTCTTGTCTTATTTCAATCATTATAGGGTGGTAGGGAGGTGCTAGGAAAGTGTATGAAGTCACCTACAAGTTGTGGCCTATGAACACTTCAGGGTGGTAGGTTTGTGCTAGGGCGAGTTGTGGCTCGCTAGGATGTTGGGGCATCCCTTCAGTTGATTACTGAATAAACTAGGGCGTTGGGGCGTCCTTCCAGTGGGCACTAGAGAAGAATGGTTTTCTAGAATTCTACAAAGTTGTTTCTTTCACTTCAATTGGGGCTGAAGATTAAAGAATTTATTAGAAACGCATTCGATGGTTTTTATGGTATCAAATCTTGGTTCCTTCTATAGTAGTCTAACAACTAGAAGGAGATCATGTCTACTAAGAATAGAGTTCCTTTGTTGAATGGAAATAACTATGCACTTTGGAGTGGACGAATGCAGTTTCATTTGCTGGCGCAAGGATACGAAGTATGGGAAATCATAGACAAAGTATTCACACCGACCCAGGATGAACAAGGTAAGAAAAATATGGTATATGATGCAAAGGCTAAATATCTTATTATCAATGGGCTTATCGAATATGTTTATCTTAAGGTATTGAGTTGCAAAACTGTTAAAGAGGTATGGGGAAAGCTTGAAAATATATATGCAGGTGACTCAAAGGTGAAAGAAGTAAAGCTTCAAATTTTCAGGAAAAAAATTGAGAAACTCAAAATGAGGGAAGATGAAGATATTGTTGCATACTTTCAACGTGTTGATGAAAAAAAAATACATTGGAAGGTTTGGGACAACCTATTGAAATGAAAATTGTTGTCTGAAAGATCCTCAAATTCTTGCCAATAAGATTTAACCCTAAGGTATCTATCTTGGAATATAGATCGAATCTGACCAATCTCAGCATAGATGAGTTGCATGGAATTCATACGGCATATGAAATGAGGATTGAAGAAGAGGATGGCACATCTCACTTAGAAAGAACGTTTGCCACATCCAAGAAGAATAGTAAGGATAAGCAAACTCCTAAAGCAAAAACTTACAATTGTAAGGATGAGGAAAAGGAAGAAGATGAAGTAAAATTCTTAGATAAAGAATTTTCCTACTTCACGTGGAAAATGATAACAGGTACGGGAAAATTCAAAGGTGAACTTCCATTAATATGTTTTGATTGTGGTGAGGTTGGGCATTTTGCAGCCAAATGTCCTCACAAAAATGAGGGTGTTACGAAAGGGAAGAAAAGTCCTAAGAAGTTCAACAAGCAAGGCAATAAGAAATGGTTTAAGAAAAGTTTCTTCTCCAAAGAAGATAGTTCCTCATCCTAAGAAGACAATGATAACAAAGAAGAATTCAATAGAAGAGTATTATTTATGGCCAAGCATAATAAACAAGAGGCACCTAATGAAGAAGGAGATGAAGAAGAAGAAATGACTGAAGTCAAATTTCAAAACGAAGTAATCATGGTTATCAAAGAGCTCAAGGATAAAAATAAGCATGTTAACACTCTTAAAGATGGATTGAAGACAAAAAGTGAATAGGCCCTTCATATTAAAATCAAGGTTGAAGAATACAAATGAATCAAAGAATCACTCAAGAAAGAAGTAAAGGAAAGCAACAAGGAGAGAGAAGCATTGGAAGATGAAATAGTTTCTCTGCAAAAGGAAGTAAAAAGTGGAAAAACTCTTCAAGACTATGCCAACAATTCAAAGGATTTGGATGAACTCATCAACAACTAGTGATCATATAGTGACAAGACTGGTCTTGGTCACAAAGAAAAATCCGAAAAGGAGTCAAGTCCTTCTATGACAACTAAAGAAGATGGATGTGAAAAAAGGGTAGATCCCTCAACTAGATCAAGAGATCAAGACTCATAGGAAGAGCCTTGGGAGACAATTCTCAAAGAATATTTCCTCCCAGGTATCAACCTATCTTTTATGGTCACTATTATTCATGTGGAATGTTTGGAAATAGAGCTGTAGAATGTCGCCTGTATGAAAATTATTCGAGGAGATCTTTCAGAAATGGATATTCCAGAACTCAGCAAGATATCAACAGATTTGATTATCTGAGGGATGATGTCAAATGTTACAAATGTAACAATTTTGGACACTTGGCTAAAGATTGCATACTTGGAAGCTCTCCAAAGGAGTTTACGCAAAATCGAAATGAACAAATAAGGAAAAAGAAGACTGAAAGGTGTGCTCTCGCTCTTAAGGCTCAAAGTGATAGAAATGTGTGGTATGTTGACACCGGTTTCTCAACGTATATGACTGGAGATGTTGGGTCCCTATAATACTAGTGATTACCCCATTACTATTGTAGTTATACCCCTTATTTATATTTTTGTGCCCTTATTACCCCCATATTGTTATTTCTGTGCCCCATAGAATCCATCTATTGTTATTTTTGTGGCTTTATATTATTATTGTTAGGTCGGCTGGATTATATTGTGACTCCTTAGACTCCTATATATATAGAAGGAGGTTGTCATTGTATCATCCGAATTGTTCATTTATGTAATGTAAAGGGGTTTTCCCCCTTGAAGAGGCTGAATTTCAAAGCGTTGACTATCTTTCTATCTTTTCTGAGCTGGTTTCATAACATTTGGTATCGGAGCTTTGGATTCTAGGGTTTCGCTGTTCCAAACAGGTCATCGTGGAATTTTCGCTATAACTTTTTTTCTGTGACGTTTCAGAAGTCGCAAAAAAAACCCATTTGAGAAGAAATCACGCTGAACCATGGGTCCGAATTTCAGATCTCTTTGAGCGATATTTGCGGAGATATGATCTGCGGAAGTTGGTCCTTTTGCAGACTCCTGAATTACATTCAAAACAGGTGACCTGGGAAAAATCATCATAACTCTCTCTTTGAGCATCGGATTGAAATTTCGTAAGAAGGTAGAGAAAGAGGACGGACTGTAGTGTCTTGTGTGCATTTTTCAGATCCAAAGGTCGAAACAGTGACTCGTGGCATGTCGTACAAGTTCGCTCTACTGAACTAGTCTATAATCAAGTCACTGTGGGAGATTTCGCATAACTCTTCCTTGGAGAATCCAATTTGGGTCAGACTTGTGGCATTGGAAAGAGGACACAGAGGGCTACTACAGGTCACACATTTAGAACTAGATGATCGGAAAGTATAGAGATACATCAGAGGCAATATCGAGCTCCTACAAAGTGAAAAAAGGTGTGTAGATTTTCTTAAATTTTTGCTTAAGCTTGGTTTGAAAATTTGTTTTGAAGGAATTCAAAGGGCATAGTAGAGCATTATTATCGGTAACTGATGCCCCGAGGAAAGAAAATGCAAACATCTAGTAAGGAACCTGAAAGCTCTAGCATGACTCATGAAGAAGAGGAAGAAATGCTACATGATATATCAAAATTACAAGACCAAGTGCAAAAAATATCAGCCTCACAAAAGCTAACAGAAGCTAAGATAAATGGCATGGAATCTAGGATAAAGGGCGTGGAAGCTAAGATGGACAATTGGAAGATGGATTTGAAGACAAACATGGAAGAATTGAAGATAGATTTGAACACAAACTTGAAGACAAGCATGACCGATATGAAGACAGATTTGACAAATTTTCTACAAGAAATACTTACTAATGATGAAAAGGTAGTAAAAGGAAACTCATGATGAGAACAAAAGAAATGTTAATCATGATTCCATAGACTCTAATGTTGGATCAAATACCCACCATATCCAAAAATCGATATGAGGAAGTTTGATGGCAAGGATCCCGCAACATGAATATTACAGATGGAGCAATTTTTCGATCTCAATAATGTGCAAAACACACAAAAGGTACGTATGGAAACTTTATATTTGGAACCAAATCAGTTTGTCTGGTATCAATGGCTTTGCTCTCGTAAACAATTTATCACTTGGGCAATTTTTACGGAAGAATTGATGGCACATTATGAGGATACAAAAAGCAACACTTTTTTTAGCCAATTGATAAGTCTCAAACAAAAGGGTTCAATAATGGAGCACATTGAGGAGTTCCAAAAATTGAACATAAGGGTAAAAGATATTCCAGAGGAGCATAGGATTGATGTGTTCATAGGGTCTTTAAAGGATAATATCCAACATGATGTTCACCTTTGGGAACCTGATTCATTAGAGAGGGCATTCAGGTTAGCAAGAAAAATGGAAGCAAAATATGGCAACCAGGAAGCATACCACTCACAACTATAAAGATGGAAGTGTTGTGCCTAGCCTTCCACAACCTATAAGGTTGACACCAGAACAATTGGAAGAAAAAATACCAAAAGGGCTTTGTTACAGTTGTGATAGAAAATACACTAAAGGTCATAAGTGTGCTGAGAAGAAATTATTCTACATAGATTTTGAAAAGAAAGAAGAAAAGGAGCAAGAAAGGTCAAAAGAAGAGGATATATTCCAGGAACAAAGTAGATAAAGAAGAAATGAATCCAACCATATCTTGTAATGCATTGGCGGAATTACCACTCCTCAAACCATCAAGATAGAAGGACAAATCAAGAAGAAAAAGGTAATAGTGTTGATTGATTCAGGAAGTACCCACAATTTTATTCATTGTAAGGTAGAAAAGAATTGAATTGCTTCCTATATCCAGCACCAGAGTGTCAAGTGATGATTGCAAATGGGGGAACAATAAATT
>APFE031579441.1:3843-42739 GCA_000404065.3 Pinus taeda | reverse complement strand
GAGACATAGGGAGGTGGGAGAGAAAGGGAGAGAGAGGGAGGAAGAGGGAGAGGACTCAAGAGAGAGAGTTGTAGTTGGATGGGGGAGAGGGGGAGGGAAGATGAAATACATACATGGAGAAAGGTGGAGAGGGAGAGGGAGTGAAAAGTGTGGAAAGGAGAGAGTGAGAGAGGAGAGAAATATGGAAGAGAGAGGGACAAAAGGGGAAAAAAGAGAGAGAGAGAAAGGAAAGAGAGAGGGAGGGAGGGATAGATAGATATAGCGAGAGAATGTGTATATTTTGGGGGTGAGATAGAGAGAGGAAATGCGAATGAGACACATAGATACAAACATATATATTATATAATATTATATAACGAACCTAGGTCCATGTTAACTTTAGATCTATCAAGCATCGAGAGGAATCAAATCTATCGAGGTGCAATCCTTTTCTCAATTTTGACACTGAAAATATAGGTTTGCACTTGGAGAGATTGGATCCCTCTCGCCACTTGATAGATCCAAAGGTAAGATGGATCTGCGTTGGTCAATATTAATATTAGACATAGGAAGTAAGGGACAAAAGGGGAAGAGAGAGAGAGAGAGAGAGAGAGAGAGAGAGAGAGGGAAAAGAGTGGGAGGGAGGGATAAATAGATATGGTGAGAGAATGCGTATGTTTGGGGGTGAGATAGAGAGAGGGAATAAGAAAGAGACACATAGATGCAAACATAGATATTATATAGTATTAGATAAGCAACCTAGATCCATGTTAACCCCGGATCTATCAAGCATCGAGAGGGATCGAATCTTTCAAGGTGCAATCCTTTCCTCAAGTTTCACACTCAAAAAATGGGTTTGCAACTGGAAATATTGGATCCCTCTTAGCACTTGACAGATTGGAGGTTAAGATGGATCTAGGTTGGTCAATATTAATATTAGATGTTGGAAGTAAGGGACAAAAGGGGAAGAGAGAGAGAGAGAGAAAGGGAAGAGAGAGGGAGGGAGGGATATATAGATATAGCAAGAGAATGTGTATGTTTGGGGGGTGAGATAGAAAGAGGAAATAGGAAAGAGACACATAAATAGAAACATAGATATTATTTGGTATTGTATAACCAACCTAGATCCATGTTAACCCCGGATCTATCAAGCGTTGAGAGGGATCAAATCTCTCGAGGTGTGATCCTTTCTTCAAGTTCCACACTCAAAAATTAGGTTTGCACCTCGAGAGATTGAGATTGGATCCATCTCAGCACTACATAGATCCTAGGCTAAGACTGATCTAGATTGGTCAATATAAATATTAGATAAATGAAGTAAAGTTAGAATAAGTGAAAATTGAAATACTTTAGTGTTCTAACATCAAGTTTACTAACACTCTTAGAATAATTGATCAATTTGTTAAGAAACCAAGTATTTATGCAAAAAACGTTTAGGAGTAACTTTTTTTTATTACTTCAAACACTGGATTGAAATCAATGTACTCACATATCCTTATGAAGATCAATATTAGACGTAGGAAGTAAGGTTATTAGGAGGTGGGAGGTATTTTTAAATGGTAAAAATTGAAATCCATTGGTTCTCTAACATCAAGTTTACTAGAATAATTGATCAATTTATTAAGTAACCAAGTATTTATGGAGAAAAATAGTTTTAAAGTATTTTTTCTTTAACTCCCAATGTTGGAAGATTAAAGATTAAGACTTTAATTATTAAAATATCAAGGACCTAGGCTCAAAAATTGAATTAGGATGTGTAGAATTATTTTTACATGAAATTGACAATTAAATGGTTCCATCTAATAATGGTAGGCCTATGTGAAAATATGTAAGATACATTATTTACTAAACCTTAATTGGAGTACTCCTATGCAAATGATATATGAATATGAGCATTGTACTACTCCCCATTTACTTGAGTGGGCCTAAGGGTTAAGAGCATGTGTTTCCTCCTAAGAGGTCACAGGTTCAAAACCATAGGGGGGTAGAGTATGTATGCCTTCGTAGACTTAGCAGTCAAATCGCTGCGCGGAGGTGGGTCCCTTGACCCACAAACAAAGGGGTCTCATACACCAATTTGGTGTCTGGCTTGGCTGTGAGCTTAAAAATGGATATTATTATTATTATTATTATAGTAAGCTAAAGGCAAAGAATGACGGAGGAGTCCTACATGACTCATTAGAGACCCAAAACATGGAATTAAAGAGACCATCTACTAACATATAAAAGAATGATTTAAAATGATTCTATTTTGAATCACGTTAATCCATAAAACTATAATAAATTCATGCATTGTTAAAAAATAATAGTAATTTAAATTTTATTTTATTATCAAATAATTTTATTAAAAAAAGTATTCTTTAAGTGAGATTTCTTGAAAAAATTTCAGTTTATTTGGCAATTTAATTTGTCACAATTTGTTTTGTCAAGGATTCATCTAAACCACAAATTTGACATGTCACACTTGAAGTGCCCCAAGAGTTTTTGGTGAGCCTTGAATCCATATACATAGTAAAAATCCTGGTTTAAACAACATAAATCGAAATTTAGCCACTAGTAATTTTATCAGATTCTTGTTACAAATATTTTGACGGGAAACTCCAAAAAATCACACTTAAAAACTACTAAAAATAATATTATTGTAATTAATAATTACAATTAAAATTACCTATTATTTATTTTAAGAATTATAAAATTATATTTTTTATTTATAGAATTATAAAATTATATTTTTTATTATTGGTTTATTTTTAATATTTCAGTAAAACTAATTTAAAGTTTCTTTCAAAACTTCCAAAATGCACCTTTTCTTCTCAAACGTGAATTGAATTAAATTCTGAAACAAACTCAATTTCCAAAAACCTCAGTGATGTATCCCAATCAAATTAGAAGACAAATACAAAGATCCAAAAAGACTCTACAGTTAACAAGGAGGCTGGAAACCTTTTCAGATCTCCACTGTTGCAGCAGCCATATTTATACCAGCAAACTTTCGGGGTATTACGAATTCAATCAACTCATTAGTGGACGGGTTCAGCATATAACAAAAGTGACGACCAGAACCAGGGGCAGAAAGTTTAGTCCCAAAAAAATGGCCGCGCCACTCTGCAGTATAGGGCGCAACACCCTGAGGACCACTATGAACATCCAAGTAATTCGCTCCAGCATTATATTTTATTATAGACAAATCCCCAGAAGAAACCACGCATGAAAAGAATGATTGCTCGAACGGAAACATATAATCCTTGGTTGTCCAAACGCCCGTTTTTTCACAAAAAAATTCTTGCACAAGAATTTTATTTGCATTATTTGCATTTTTGCACAAGAATTTTTCTCCCACAAAAACTCCAGAGCACGCGCCTTGTAGTTGGGTCATTGGAGGAAGTGTTTCCCATCTGTCTTCTTCCACATTGTAAGCCTCTGCTGTGCGCAACTCTCCGGCAACGTGGGTCCCTCCGGCAACGTAGATAAACCCCGTAGAGGGAGATACGGAGCAGGCGAAGTTGTACCTTTGGGTGGGCATGTCGGTTCCTCTGCGCCATTTGGCAGAAGCGAAGTCAAAAAGATAAACAGCTCTCATGTCTCTGGAGCTTTCTGGATAACGTCCGCCGATGAGAACTAGCTGCCCATTAACGCAAACGCAGGCACATTTCCCAGTAGGGAAGTTGAGATTCTGACGTAACATTTGCCAAGTGCGCATGACAGGGTCTAACACTACTATTCGGCGGACATTTTCAACTCTTCCTCTGTTCCTGTTCTCCTGTTCCTGGAGCATACATATCAACTGTTGCCCTGTTCCAGTGCTCATTCTGTCCTTGTAGAACTTGGGCTCGCTCACTATCTCTTTCCATTTTCTGGACACCAGTTTGAGCGTAGAGTGCCATTTGTAGGGCACTCTAAGCAAACATTCTCGAGCTATATCATCTGGAAGATTAGGAATGATCTCCTTCCGTTGCTGGAGTGCTATCCTCTTTGACCTACGCAACATGATGTTGGATTTGACCTGAAATAAAAGAAATTAAACGACCGCACGAAACTAAAGGCCAATAATCATTACTAACATCTTCGATAATGGAATAAAAAAAATCATGAAAATCAACTATGGTACAAAACAAAAGTAGCTTATAATCAATATATGGCTCAATCCATCCGTTTTAAATTACAACCTGTTATTTTTATGATATATAAAAATAAAAAGATAAATTCATCATAATGGAATTGTTGAATAAAAACGTAAATTCAACGTGCAAAATATTTCGAGATGATTCTGACAAAATACCAAGATAAAAACTTGTCCATACTAATGGAATGTGATTGTGGTCCGTCCAAACCATGAACCTCTTACTAATCGATACTATCCAATCCAATAGAAATTACTTGTAAAATAATGGAAAAATAGAGAATCACTTGTAAAATAATGGAAAAATCATAAATCAATTCAGAATCACTTGCAAAATAATGGAAAAATCAAGAATCACTTATAAATTAATGAGAGAAATTGCTTATGGAAAGACATGAGATTAATCAATCAGAAAATTGTTGGATATTTTAGTACAAATAGTAAATCACTTGTAAATCACGGACTAATCCAAAAGACATTCATTCTTCAAATCATGGACTAATCCAAAAGACATTCATTCTTCAATATAGATCACAAAAGTCTCAATCAAACAATAATAAAAAAATCATGAATCACTTGTAAAAAAATGAGGGTTAATGTATAGGGAAATTACTTACAAAAAGACAATGACACTTTGATCAATCTATTGAGCACACTCTCCAACACTTGTAAGATAATGGAAAAATAGTGAATCACTTGTAAAATAATGAGGGTTAATATATAGGGAAATTACTTATGGAAAGACAATGACACTTAGATCAATCTATATACCCTCCCAATAAGAAATAGTGAAACACTTCTAAAATAATATAGAAACCTTGAATCCCCTGTAAAATAATGAGGGTTAGTATATAAAGAAATTATTTTTCTTTTTCCCACATAAAAAAACAGCTTCTAAAATTATACAAAAACCTTGAATTACCTCTAAAATAATGAAGATTAATATATAAAGAAATTACTCTTCAAAAAATAATGGATACTCTTCTCATAGAAATAGCGAATCACTTGTAAAATAACAGTGAGAACAATCAATCAAAACAATAATCGATATTTTGCAGGTGGAAATAGTGAATCACTAGTAAAATAATGAAGGTTAATATATAGAGAAATTACTTACAAAATCAATGGGATCCAAGTAGAAATCTTGAATCACTTGTAAAATAATGGAGAAACAATGAATCACTTCTATAATAGTGAGTTAATATTGTAGGCCTTAACCTCGTACGTAAATTACCTGCAAAAGAATTGCGAGAGTATAACACATAAAACACATACACAGAGATTTTTCCTTGGATCTCAAAACTAGACTACCAGATTGATTTTTTCATTATGTTCCTTTCAATGTTACAATACATATATATACATGCACAAGTATCCATAAACCCTAATCCATTAACCCTGGATTAGCACATAAATACCATGGACGGGAAACCATACCACCCAAAACTATGTGCGAAATCCCCTGTGTACCTTTGAGCAGATATTACCATGTACCCAAAACCATCCCTCCCAAAACGATGTGCGAAATCCTGTGCGTACAATACCATGGACAGAAAACCGTCCCAGCCAAAACCATGTGGGAAATCCCCCATACCCGTGATAGGGGGCTAACCTTGTGACACCCCACAAGTCCTGGAAATAATATAACACAACCTAACAAATATAGAGAAATTTAAATAAGACCTTTTGACAAAGTCAAACACTTAACCATGTGGGAAATCCCCCATACCCGTGATAGGGGGCTAACCTTGCGACACCCCACAAGTCCTGGAAATAATATAACACAACCTAACAAATATAGAGAAATTTAAATAAGACCTTTTGACGGATTCAAACACTTAGCTTTAACATTACAAAAATTGTGGTTATTGGAAATGATCAACCTATTTTTATTAAAATTTGAATTTTATAAAAGGGCCATGTTAGATGGTTACAGTTTGACCTAGTCCAAAAATTAATGTGAAGAAAATTTGAACCTTATCGGAAGGCCATCCTGGATGGGTAACATCTTAATCTCGTTTAAAAAGTGTTCTTGAATTATTTTCACGAAAGATCGTGAATCATTAATTTTACAGTTATAAAACATTGTAAATATTGGAAATGAATTTACTTTTACCTTTTTATTTTGTAGTGGAACTTGGAGTACTTTTCTACATTTTGTGGATGGTAAACCGTTAAACCATATCCCAAGAGAACTAACTGGTAGATATTGGAAATGAATGAAATCACAAAAGTAGAGTACTTCCCCACATTTAGTGGATTGTAAATGACTAGAAAACGTGGAGTACTTCCCCACATTTAGTGGATTGTGGGGGCCTTGCCTAAAGGAAAACCTCTCATGGATGGTAAAACGAACCTTTGACCTTGATTACTCAGCTTGAAATAGTTATAACTTGTTCTACTAGCACAACCATATAAATTAAATGATTGGTAAATGTTAATAAGAATCAAAATACATCTAGCACCAAGGGTTAGCTCAACTTATCGAGTCCTCGTTGGTAAGGACCTAGGGTCAATTCTCTTCAACCTTGTTGTTAAGTATCCTACGTTGTAGGGTCAATTCTCCTTGATGCTCTTAGGGTTGGCCCTGTTACTCTGGTGGAGGGGGTGGAGGGGCTTGATTCTCAGCCTGGTGGAGGGGGTGGAGGGGTTTGATTCCCCATCTAATGGAGGGGTTTGACCTCCAGTCTGGTGGAGGGGGTGGAGGGGCTTGATTCTCAGCCTGGTGGAGGGGGTGGAGGGGATTGATTCTTGGTCTCATGGAGGCAGTCAATTCTCCTCAACACCCTTAGGGTTAGACCCTTCTAGTCTGGTGGAGGAGGTGGAGGGGCTGATTCCCAGTTTGGTGGAGGGGGTCAATTCTCCTCGACACCCATAGGGTTAGGCCCTGCTAGTTTGATGGAGGGGGTGGAGGGGTTGATTCCCAATCTGGTGGATGGGGTCAATTCTCCTCAATGCCCTTAGGGTTAGGCCTTGATAGTTTGGTGGAAGGGCTTGATTCCCAGTCTGATGGAGGGGCTTGATTCCCAGTCTGGTGGAGGGGGTCAATTCTCCTCGACACCCTTAGGGTTAGGCCTTGCTAGTCTGGTGGAGGGGGTGGAGGGGCTTGATTCCCAGTCTGATGGAGGGGCTTAATTCCTAGTCTGGTGGAGGGGGTCCATTCTCCTCGACACCCTTAGGGCTAGGCCTTACTAGTCTAGTGGAGGGGTTGATTCCATGTTTAGTGGAGGGGGTCAATTCTCCTCAATGCCCTTAGGGTTAGGCCCTGCTAGTCTGGTGGAGGGGGTGGAGAGGGTGGAAGGGTTTGATTCCCAGTCTGGTGGAGGGGCTTGATTCCCTTTAGTGATTCCCTTTAGGGTGGAGGGTCTTGATTCCCTTCAATGACTATGAACCATGTGAAGCGACTTGATTCCCTTCAGTGACTCCCTTCAGGGTGGAGGGGCTTGATTCCCTTCAATGATTATGAACCACCAGAAGCACCCGAAAAAAAAAGAATCAAAATACATCTCACATTATGGAGTTTAAGAAAAACTGTGAAATAACTTTGTTTTAATTATTATTATTAGTTATTAAAAAAATTATATACGAATTAAACAATACTCTTAACCATCAAGATTTACCTCCACTTTACTATGGAAATTACTAATTTGTAAATAACTTTTGTTGCAATACCATGGGTCATTACCACATACACAATATGACACTTGTTGATATGACATTTTCTTTAATTATGTAATTTGAGATAAATTAATCATAAAATCATAACTAACTTGAAGAGAAATCTAAAACCTTGAATCTTTCATATTCCATAGAAGTTAAGTCTCCACCACCTAGAAGGCCTATATTAATATAGTCCTTGCCTCCTTTGAGGTACTTTTTCAGCTTTCTGGCTACCCCAGCCATTTCTCTGTGATTCATTATCCATGTTCAGCTCCGTGGCTTCTCTACTCCTTGTTAGTTAGACTGGCTATCTGGCTCTGCAACTTAGTGGCTTCAAAATGCATCATTGCTTGTAAAAACACTGCTTGCAGTGTGATATGATGACAAGGAGAAGTTACAGAGGTTTCGAGACCTTCTCATAGGAAACCTAAAAATTGAGAAAATCCCATTACACAGGTATTTTCCAGAAAATACACTATCGAGCGTGATTTTCAGACTTGAAATCCCATTCAATTGCCCCTAAAATCCCTATCGGGTCCACCATTAGGCATTATATTGCATCGCATAAGCATATTGGGAAAAATCCTAAATACACGAGAAAACCTTCAAAAACCTGACAAAATCCTTTTTAACGAACTTCAAATTATATCGAAATTTCCCTAATATCACATCGAGTCTGCCTTTGGCCGCTGTCGCAATCTGCACTGTTGATTTGTGGGATCTCTAATCCAACGACCCTTATGCGATTTCGGGTGCCTTAAGGATACGGAGGTTACCCGCTAGAAAAGTCGGTGTTCCTCTCTCCTCCGCCAACCATGTGTTGACCAGTGTGTGGGATTGGGTGGAGCCAGCCCAATACAATTTACCGCTTGAGGCCCACTCGAAATCCACCTTTACGGAACTCAAATAACGTGGTACGAAATTTATAATTCCCTTCCGAGTCCGCTTTATCACTTCGAGGCATTTTCCTTTCTATTTCAGCTTCTCCATCGAAATCTGCTAATACACAGAAAACCAAAATACTTGGATTTCAAATTTTATGCAATTAGGCTTATAAAATCCATCAGGTTCGACGATCGTCGATTGCCGATTTAATCCTGGACGTCCATTCTTCACCCAGATCTGATCGCTGAGATTGCTCTTCGTGATCGCTATCGCATATCGCATTTGGTACGTCCCAGGGGTTCTTCCCATCGTTGATGCTGATTTGCTAACCTGATCATCGACGATCAGCATATCACATGATCACAATTGCCAAGTCCGGCGTATCGATATCGCATACATGTATGCCTCTGATCCAATACATCAGATCGGTGGATCGTGGTTTCTTCCACATCCACTTAAGTCTGCCTCTTTTGCCTTTTTCCGATGTGATTTTCCTCTATAAGGGTTTTTTTCCATTTTTAGGGGTTTTTGCCTCTTTTTCCAAAGAACAAAGGGCATCATCTTTCTATAATAACTTCTGCATCCTAAGTCCATTTTTTCCCATTCAAGTTGCAGTAGATTCAGAAGGAAAATATCTCTGCAATGGGGCTATTTCCAAGAACTTCCTTGGAATTTCATTTTCCTCTGTGGGGAAAACTTAGACTTAGGATTCTATCCCAAATCCATTTTGGATCATGGAGTGAGGGAGTGAGCCAATTCTTGAGCCACCTCATCATCATACCCTCTAAATTTTTAGAAAAAACCCATCCATTTGTGTCTTGTAAAGATTTCAAGCACATAAGGGTATTGTTGTACTCTTACAGTGTTTGTGGGCTCTCTTCTATTAAACCCTCCTATCATCTTGCTTGTGAATCTTGAGGAGAAAATGAGAGGGTTGACACAATTTTTCAAATGCAGGAGAAAAATAGAGTTGACTTTGTATTTAATTCACTTCACACAGTTTCTAAATTCACTAAATTTTAGAGTATCCCTGGTTCATTTACTTGGAAAGGGGGGGTGGAATTTTTAGAGCCTACCTCTTTAGACTAGTTGTGGTGGCCAATTCCCATGATATCCCTTCTGAACTCTTCCTATCCTATAGAATGTCTATGTGTATCCTATAGATAGTCTCTGTGTATCATGTAGACTGTATCTTATAGGAATTCTTGTGCATGCTCCTGTAGGAATTCCTGTGCAGAACGATGGTTCTTTGATTTCGGTGGGTGGCCTGGGTTATGAGAGCGACTTGAGTGAGGGAGTTTTGAGGAGGTGAAATGCATGAATGCATGGGAACGATGTTTTATTTCCTCTTATGGTGATTCAGGGTGAGGTGGTGTGCTGGTAGCAAAGGTATGTTTCCATTTTTGAACCGTTGGTCCCCACTACCACCTCATCATTTCCCACTCCTCGTAATCAACTCCCACCTCATAGATCTGTAGCTTAACCACTTTTTGTTATACTCCTTCTCTGTCTTTGAATTGATGGTAGCCATGTGTGAGAGGACACTTGGTTGTGCATGTGCTAACTAAACGAAGGTGGCCAAGTTAACTGATCACCTTTTCACTTATAAACCAACTATCTCATAACCCTTACAACTTTTGACTACATGATGCATATGACTGAGCGAGCGGGATACTTACCTATGGTTTCAATGCTATGCTGTAGTTATCGAAGACCAGAGGTGCTACTTTGTATATTTGCTGCATGACATTCTTCTTTCTCCTCTTGTTGTCTACTAATGGTTTCTTTACTTTTGCAAGTATTTGTTGCTGAAGATCTAATGATGTTGCTGCTATGGGGATCCTAGATCATCCTACTGAAGACCTATTGCTGGTGTGATTGGCATTCTGTTGCTTCTCCCTCATAATTATTTAATCATGTTGCTGGATGTGGCTATGAAGATGCTGACATGGATGGAAAGAAGGAGTATAAGTATGTAGAGCAAAGGATACTCGGGTAATGCTCTTACTCCTCTCTATTCCCCCCCCCTTTTTTTTAGACTGGCAGAAACTGTTGAAACTAACTTTTTTGTTTTGAATGGTGAGTGCATGGATGATGATGGTGGATGAGGTGAGGTGCTAGATCATGCATAGCTAGGGACCTAACAAACCTATCATGTTACTTTGGATTTCTTCCTGTAGGATTTTTGGGTCACTGTAATTCCTATTGGATCATCCTGTAGGTTTTAAGGGGATCTTATAGAAAACACAATATTTGCATAAATTGAAGCAATGGAGTGGGAAAATGATAGAAATGATGGAGGGATGCATGGTAGGGAGTGGAGGAGATGAATATGTGAGAGGCATGGTTCCTTAGGGATCCTCTTTTGCTCCTTGACTGTCTTTCTCGCCCAACTGCGAATGACAATTATATATTGTTCTCTTTTTTTGGTTTTTTTTGTCCATAATTTTCTTTTTTGAAAAACAACTAGGCTTCCTCAGAGAGGTTTTCACCCTAGCTATTTTCCGTGGGAGTCTCAAGGAAGGTTTTCACCCAAGGATATTCTTATTCTTTTCTCTTCTGAAATTGCTTCTCCTTAATATGTTTATCATTCCAGATCTTTCTTTGATGTTGAAATTATTAGTGTCAGTATCTTCATCCCTCCATCAATGATCAAAATTCTCTTTTTGCATGCATTCTAGGTGTCTCATCCGATCAGCTGCACTCCATTAGGTCTTGGATCATCTAATGGTAGTGGTTCTTTATCAATTCCCTCATTCTTTTCATCTGTTGGCCTATTTTCACATGTACAGATCATTTGCTGTCATTTTTATTTCATTTCAGTTGCAGAAGTCATTTTAGGGTTTTCAAGTCTCATTAGGTCTAGGGTTTGTCACCATAGTCATGAAAAAAATCAATAATGGTCAGCAAGCACATGAGGAGGTCTAATAAGGTCTCAACATGAAAATTTTAATAATGATATACTCAGTAATTGATTTCTTCCTCAAAACCCTGTTTTGAGGAAAAACAGAGTTTTTATGTTCTATGTATAAAAATTTAATGTAATTTTAATTTTCCGATTTGTAATAAGCATCATCTGCAGCCCTGGGTCACCTTGGCAAACTTCTGCACTCTAGCTCTTGCAAAAGAGACAAGAAAATCCAAACATTAGTCCATAAAATGACAAAAAGAGAGCCAAACTGCAAAACATAGTTTTTAAAGAATAAAGTAAAAAGGAACTTTACAAAAATGGGTTTTTCAAATGAAAAATTAAAAGCTAAGGTGGACATAAAGTTATCTTTGGTATTTGAAAACTTCATTTGCACAAGTGAGAGAACAAGAGGCAAAATCGTGTTTTGAGGCAAATAGAGGAAAATTGCAGCAAAGTTTAGAGTTTTATCTTTGTGCAGTGCACCTGGGCATAGGCGCAGTGCACCTACTCAGGGCAGCACATCGGGTGCAAAAATTACATTGAACTTTGAACATGCGCGGTGCAGCGCACCTGGGTGTTAGCGTGGCGCACCAGTCTACCAAAGCCACAAACTCATCCAATCGACCTTATAAAGCTCCAAAATATCGAAATATTATTCCTCCAAGTAAGTAAACCATCCAAATTTGCCATAAAAAGAGATTTGGTCATCATTGATAGTGTTTTGATAGGTGAAAAATCAAACCCTAAT
This sequence comes from Pinus taeda, assembly GCA_000404065.3. NCBI lineage: Eukaryota > Viridiplantae > Streptophyta > Pinopsida > Pinales > Pinaceae > Pinus > Pinus taeda. The sequence continues at coordinate 30,436 of APFE031579441.1, read as the reverse complement.
TTGTCACACAGTTTCATTGCAAAACTATCTAGAGTTTTGTAATTTTGTCATACTTGTTGTTTTTACTCCCCTACATAATTATCCCATATCCCAACCCTCTCCACTAAATTTCCCTAAATCTATTCCCCTTTCCCTCTCTCATTCACATTCATCTTACTCCCTTTTTCCCAAACCCTAACACCTAATTCCCTTTATCCCCAAACCCTAAAATTCATTCCCAAAAACCTTATCACTCCCTAATAACCCTACAACAAACATCCAAACCTTCCACTCATCAGTCCCATTCATCAAATCCCAAAAAAGAAAACATCAATCACCTATTCTTGAAATAAAATCTCTTCATACTCATCATTTTGCACCATACAATGGCAAATATGGAAATAAATTCAGGTCATGAAAGGGATGAGGAAACTGTGAGTGATTCCTCCCGAAAGATTCATGCACCAAGAAAACCACATAAGGGAGGAAAACACATCTGGGAGGAGCCCACCACACTCACAGAATTATTGGCTTGTCCCCTCGCAATAACATGTTTCAAACATCAGTCTTGCTACCATTTTTGTGAGATGGTGGAAAGGGTGAAATATCACCATGAACTTGCTAAACTATTTTTCCTTCATCTTCACAATGGCCAGGTGAACTTAGTAGGTGTTTCCTTCACTTTAACACCTGAAACTATAGTTGATGCAACAGGTATTCCAAATGTAGGTGAATAGTGGAACAAAGGACATGTGGACAAAGAGCATTATGAGCCTTATATGAAGGCTAGTTATCAAAAGCAAATTAGTAGGGTCTTTCCTTTTAGATACCTACAGGACATTTATGCTCCACTCATGAAGCTCATTATCAAATACTCCAGCTGTGAAGGGATATTTTCTTACTTTTACACCTATCATGTTAGATTATTCATGCATTTTACTAGAGTGAGAATGATGAACCTCCCCTATTGCATATGCAGAAACATTGAGAAAATGGCTACATTAGTGCAAAGAAAACCTCTTCATCAACATTTTAAGAGCATTTATTATTTTTCATTGATCAAGATAGTTGTTTTGCATCAGATGAGTTTGTTGAATGTTTCATGGGATACTTTCATTTCACATGAGGTTTTCAAAAGTGCTAAAGTGACCTCATCAGTGTTTCGAGAGGAAGGAGGGCCTTCAAATCAACCAGTGGTTCATGAGAGTCAAGCTACAACTCAAGCTATACGGGTTCCAATATTTTTCACTTATGAAAAGGGGACACAGAGGTTATTTGCAGATGTAAAGCGAGTACTATCTCCACCAGCAGTGGAAGGGGTCTCGTTTCCTTCACCAGAAAACAGGCAAATGCTATCTTCACCCGAGGTGAAAGGGGCTTTGCCTTCTTCTTCAGCAGAGCAGGTACAAGGTAAAGGAAAGCAACCATTGCATGAGGAAGGGCCTTCTAAAGGTCAGGAGAGAGATTTTATTTTGATTCAGGATGAGGATACTGATTTGGGCTCCCAAAGCTCAAGATTTAAGGAGATCATCAAAGAAGAAGAAGCTGACATACATGCCTTATCTCTTAACCTTGAAAGGGATAAGTGGATCGTTAATTACCTTGAGCAAAGGAACAAGTAGTTGGATGATAAACAGACAATCATGGAGTTGCAAACCATAAGAGAAAACAACCAAGAAACAAAAAGAAAGAAAGTCAAATTGACACCCCTTGAGCAAGAGATTGATGGTGACTGGGAATCATGGCTAGAGAGGGAAACTATGCACTTGGAGAAGCTACTTGAGAAGGCCAATAAGGAGAAAAAGATGTTGTGGCACATGGCTTATCACTATTTGGCATGAAACAAAATTTGCAAAACTAGGATAAGGTGCCTAAAAGCCAAGTTTAGTAAGACTTTCAGGAGCAAGAAAGAGAAATATAAGCTAAATATCTTGGATGAAGCTTCCTTGGCCCAGCATAGCACTTGATGCAGATCACCCATGCCAAATCTCAAGAAATTTGGCAATCTTTTTGACAATTTTGAATTTTTAATGAAAAATCAAGTTTTTCTAGCAGGTGCATAGCACCACTTGGCCCACGCTTTTGATAGGGACCTCCTATGGAGGAAAACTTTGCATTTTTGGGTTCCTCATGAAAAATTATGTATGCTGAGAAATTATTAGGAAATTTGGACAAGTTTTGGGTCACCAAAAGGGTCAAAGACACCTCAAGAATGCCCTCTTTGCCAATTTTTTGCCACACATGAAGCAATGTTGGGAGAACTGATTTTTGGAGGGGCAAACAGGCACTAAATTCAAAAATTCCACTTGTCCTAGAAATTAGACAAATAGATATTTTGAACAAGCCAACTTGGAGAAAATTTGGTTGAGGGGAAGGCCTTCAAATTCAGTTGTGAAAAGGCACTACGCATAGGAAAAATGGCGCTAGGCACAAGATGAAATAGTGCCAATTTTGCTCAAGAACTCTATCCTTCGCCTAGTTTTCTTCTAGTTTGACTTTTCTCTCTTAGGGTCAAATTCATGAGCTAACATGATGTAAATTGATGTACTAAGATGTAAAAATGATAAAATTTATTTGATAAGGTAGATACATCAATTGTAGGTGGTTTGGAGTTGAATGAATCAGTTTCCTAGGTTTTAGAGGCAAGCTGTTCCACTGCCTATTTTTGTGTTCTTAGTTTAGATATGGTTGAAACCACCCATCTTCTCATGGATTAGACCCATGATGGATAGAATAGGTGCTTGAGAGGTCTATATCATGTGTTTTTTCAGTCATTTGTCAAGGTTGGACTCTTGTGAAAGCTTTGAGCATCATTGTACATTCATCTCTGTAGTTTGGCAGGGAAATAGACTAGAGTTTGAAGCATTTTGTGGGATTCTTGTGGCAAGGTGATTTACTATTCTTTTTCCTTCTATGATTCAAGTTATCATGTGTTTATGTGTGCCATTATCTCTCTCTTTTCAACTTAACTAAATGAATCAAGTATAAAGGTGGAATTCATTGATGTTGAAGTGCTCTACCTTAGGGTTTATTTTGTTTTACATGTTTTCAACCGTTTGAAGAGGATTTTGGATACTTTCAAGCCCTCTTCAACTCCTCACTAATATTAATACTTTCCATTTCACTTATTTCAAAGTACTAAAGCATTTTCCTACCTCACCGCACGAAAACCTCTGCAAGACTGAGTCCATTCCCCAGACCCAAAACTTCCTTTCACTTTTTATCTAGCAAACTAACATAAAACTCAATCAAACTCCTCTGAGCATATACCTAGCCTAAAATTAATCTTTACATCAGTCATTTCAGGCCTCATTTGATATATTTTCTTGATATTGAAAAAGAGAGAGCCCTCTCCTGACTTGGTAGGGCTAGCTACTAGGTTAAGCATGGTTTGATGTTACCCTAGACCTGCCTTTCTCAGCCTGAGGTAGTTTTAAGCACTAACATAGTGGTGACCATACTGGGAAAGAAAAGTTTATTTGTTTATTAGTGTTATTTTCTTATAAACTATAGCCGGAGCCTGAAGTTAGCCAGGTAGCATTCGAAATGCACTTTCTTTGCAAGTGCATAAGCAGATGAATGTTATTTCAGTCAATCTCCGGTTTAGTTTTATAATCTGAACATTTAAGTTGCAAATTGCCCCAATACATTAAATAATTCTAGACTTTTGGATGATGAGTTTAAAATTTAGCAGGCTAACAATATTGTAATGTCAATTTGATTTTTGGAAATAATTCAACACACTGGCTTCCAAAAGATACACCAGGGCCAATCCTGATCCTCCTCCTCCCATGTATGAAAATCCAAATCTCATTCCAAGAATTCTCCACCAGGAAAGTTATGTGATTCCTATGTTTAGATATCTCTTATGCTTGGTTTTTTTTTAATATCTTAAAGACCTTCCATTTGATGAAAATTTTGAGCTATCGTTGTTCGAAACTAAGTCTGAAAATGAAGTTGGTGCTACTACTCTAAATCCAGAGTTTGTCAAAGATCTTGAAACTGAAAGAGAAAATCGATCAATTGATGCTTATATTCTGAATCTTAAAACTTCAATTGTGGCTACCAATATTCCCGAGTTCTTAGAATCTGCATCTGCTACTCTTGGTTCATATGTTGTTGTATCTAATTCAGAAATTCCTACTGAAACTCCTTTTATTCCCACCATTCCTGTGCAACCCGCCATATTTGATCAAAAATCTGCAGTGCCTTCACCCCCATCCACTCCTTATACACCTCAAACATCAAGAATTTCTTCACCTCCTTCAACACCTCATACACCGGTTACATCAGCTGCTATCATTGTTCCAACTCCTCCTACATCCCCAAGGCCAGTTGTAAATACACCTCGAGCAATGGTTGCTAGATATGCCTCTTTTGTTGCCACAGAACTTGGATGCCATGCGTGCTGATTACCAAAGTAAGATCCAATTGTTTGATGCTTGCCAAGGTATCACAACACAAAAACATATCAACAAGATGAGTGATTTCTTTGATCTCCACGAGATAGATGCAGAGAATGTAACAATGAGATTATTTGTGCAAACGTTTGGAGGCGAAGTGTGAAAGTGGTTTAGAGCATTGCCTGTTGGAACAATCAATTCATTGGAGGCCCTTCATAGATAATTTTTGGATCGCTGGGAGGTAAAGAGAAATCCACTTCAAATCCTTTTCGAATATGAAAACATAAAGAGGAATGTTGGTGAAACTGTCTAGGATTATTGTGTTAGATTCAATACTATTTATAATACCATTCCAACTGATATCAAGCCACCTATGGGGCTGGATTTAATCAAATTTCTCGATGGTTTTGATCCCAATATGGCATATCAGTTGAGAGAAGGAGACCCAGCTACATTGGAGGACATGCAGAAAATTGCGGTAAGTGTGGAGGAAAATTTGTTAGCTAAGAGAGCTAGAACAAAGGCAGAGAAAAAGGTGACTATAAAGGAAGAAGCTTCTACCTTATATCAAGTGCTTTGTAAGCTTGAGAAGATGTTTGATAGATTAAACATTGCAGATAAGCCCGAGATACAGGTCAGAAATCCAAATTTCCGTTGTCAGCAGCAACCACAATTTAGAATCAAGCAGCAGGAGCAAAGAGCTCAAGATCCATCAGCTTAACAACAAGTTAAAACACCATTGCAGCAAAACTATGTCCATGGCACTGAATCAGAAGAGGATGAGACCCCAATTGTAGAGGAGAATCACTTTTTTACACCACTTGATTTGCCAATTTATATCACCGAAGATGGGAGTATTTAGAAAGCCCAGTTGTACAAAAAGATGAAGATTTAATATTGGCAAATGAAATAGTCCTGGAAGAGGAATCAGATGAATATCAGAGAGGGTACATGAATGCATTAACAATGAAGCCAAGGCAATACTCACTCAAGAGTAGGGATGTACCTATCAATCCAATTCAGAAAAGGAAGGAAGAAACACCACCAAATAATGATTCTCCAAATGTGCAGAAAAAGGGAAAGGAGCTAGCAGATCCTACTTCTAGTAAAGTGCAATCAGCAAATGAAAAATCAAATCAGCCAAGTGCAACAAAGGAGAACATTGAAAATAAATATGCTCCAGTCAAAGAGGTAGAGAAAACTACATCCTTTACCTTAGAAAATGAAATTGCTAAGTTAAAAGTGTCAATACCTTTGACTGAATTAATGAAGAACAATAGTTATAAAGGTCAAGTGGCTAAAATTTTGAATATAGATCCTCTGTCTGATATGGTAAATGTGGAAGATGACAAACTTGAACTTATCTTTGGTTCGGCATTAGAAGGCTAATCTGAGGATAGTGTTGTAGCTCCTTTTTAAATCATCCTTAGACTGCATGATTATGTTTTGCACAATGCCATGTTTGATTAAGGAGCATCTCACAACCTGATGCCAAAGGAAATTATGGAAAAATTGGGTTTGGACATCACTCGAAAGTATCATCACCTCTATTCCTTTGATTCTGGTAGAGTAAGATGTATTGGTCTCATTAAAGATTTGGTTGTAAGTTTGGATCAAATTTTAGTGAAAAATGTTCTTATGGATGTGGTTGTGGCTGACATTCCCCCTAGATTTGGCATGCTTCTATCTAGATCATGGGGTGCAAAACTCAAAGGGACATTACAGTTAGATTTCTCCTATGCTACTATTCCTGTGTTTGGTCAGATGACAAAATTATAGATGAGGAAATTATATAGAGAGAAAAAGATGAAGTATATGATCACGAGCAAGCAGAAACCTATGAATCATCCAATTAATTATGTACATACAGATTTAGATTCTTTTGTTCTTTATTTTGATAGTGGTTTCAATGATGTAAATAGTCAATTAGTTGAAGTTGAAGATATACCCGAGATTATAGAAAATTTCAGCACTGTACTACATCAAGAGAGACAAAGGCTTGAAAGTACCACTGAACAGTCAACATCCCACCAATAGCAAGAAAAAGATGGACAGTAGCCAAAGGAAGAAAAACAGGCAGAATTCTAACACTTGGAAGAAGAAGCCGATTTGTGGAGTATGGACTTTGATGGAGCAGTAGGTAGGGAAGGTGCCGAAATTGGTATTTGGATATGCAACCCTATTTTCTCATCAAATAAATTCTTGAGTAATGTAGGATTTTGTTCGTACAAGTTGGCTTTTGATTGTTCTAATAATGAAGCAGAATATGAGGCACTAATTGCAGACTTGAAAATCCTAAAAATGTTGAATGCAAAAAGAATTTCAGTCTATGGCGACTCTGAATTAGTAATAAAGAAATTAAAGGGAGAATCAAGCAAGAAAAACATCCTTGAATGAGGGCCCACTGTAATGCAGTTTTAGACATTTTGAGGTTGTTTCTAGATTTTACCTTGACATGTGTTCCTCGTGCACAGAATGTTATCGCAGATTCTCTTGCAACAGCAGGAAGTAACTTGAAGATTTCGATGAATTCAAACGATAAGTTTTAAATTCATGTGAAACATCACCCAACTGTCCCTGATAATCAAAGATATTGGTAGGTGTTTCAGGATGACAAAGGGATTGAAGAATTTCCGCGAAATGAAGGCAAATATCAAGACACTTCTATAGATGGCGAGCAAGATAATGGTGAACCAGACTTAGAAGTAAATAAGATGGAAGTTTTGTAGCTGAAAGACAATGTCATCCCTAAAGGCCTTATACCTTTAGAGGAATTATTTGACCAAGATGATGTAGTCTGGAAACCAAATTTGATGCTGACTAAAAAGGGAGTTGAAGACGTGAATATTGGAACAACAGAAAATCTAAAGATGGTGAAGTTGTCAAAAACTTTATCTCCTCAGGTAAAGGCAAAGTACATTAGTCTATTGTCTTCATTTTCTGATGTATTTGCATGGGAATATTCAAATTTGAAGGAGTACAATGAAAGTATAATTCAACACATCATTCCAATCAAGCCAAACCAGAAGCCATTTCGCCAAAAGTTAAGAAGGATCAATCCGAAGTTGCTGCCATCAATAGAGAAGGAGGTGAATTGATTATACAAGGCTGGTATAATCGTTCAAATAAGATTTTTAGAATGGATTTCCAATTTGGTGCCCATGCAGAAGAAAACAGGTGAGATTAGATTATGCCTTGATTTTAGAAATCTGAATAAGGTGTCTTTGAAAGATAATTATCCGTTGCCACAGATGGACCACATACTCCAAAGAGTGGTTGAGGCATCTCGTATGCCACTGCTTGATGGGTATTCTGGATACAATCAAATTTTGGTCCAAGAGGATGGTAGAGATAAAAGAGCATTCACCACTCCGTAGGGGACTTCCCATTATGCCAAGATTCTATTCAGTTTAAATAATGCTGGTGCAACTTTTCAGCAGGCTATGGATATTTTCTTTGCAAATGAGAAAGATGTATTTCTAGTAGTTTATCTCGATGTTTTGACAATTTTTTCTAATTCAGATGAGGAACATATTTATCATTTTAAGATTGTTTTTCAGCGGTGTAGAAAGTATGGCATATCTCTTAATCCCAAAAAGAGTTTGTTTGCCATGGATGAAGGGAAACTTCTTGGTCACATCTTATCCAAGGAGGGAATCCACATTGATCCTACTCGAGTGGAAGTTATTTAGAAAATTGATTTTCCCCGTAGTAAAAATGAGATCCAAGCATTCAATTGTAAGATGAACTTCTTACATCGTTTTGTGCAAAATCTAGTAGAGCATTTGAGGGAAATCACAAACATGTTGAAGAAAGATAGTATGGTAAAGTGGACCGAAGAAGCTATCAAGTCTTTCTATTTGGTAAAGTTAGCTCTTTATTCAGCTTCGATTTTGATCAGCCCAGATTATTCCCAAGATTTCATTTTATTTTCATTCACTTATGAGCATACTATGCCAGTGGTCTTAATGTAGAAAAGAGACCAACTTGAGAAGCCAATTTCCTTTTTCAGCAGAACAATAAGAGATGCAGCCTTAAAGTAAGACATTATTGAGAAGCAAGCTCTTGCCTTGGTTAATTCTTTGAAAGATTTTCGAGTATATATTCTGCATTCTCCCTAACGTAGCCATCAAAGATGTTTTAGTACAGACAGATCCAGAAGGGAGACAAGGCAAATGGATTGCAACTTTGTTAGAATACGACTTGGAGATAAAGCCAACAAAGCTCATCAAGGGGCAAGGTTTGGAAAAAATGATGGCAGAGTCTAAATTGCATGTCCGAAGAAGATGATGACAACTCACTTGTTCAGGTATCTGAAATTTTTATCCATTCTCCTTGGTACTCAAATATTGTATATGTGCTCCAAAATCTTTCACGGCCACCGGGAATGGCTAAAAATAAAAGTAGAACTCTGAAATTAAAGGTTGCAAAATTTTGTATTATGAATAATGCATTTTATTAGAAAGATCCAAGAGGTATGTTACTGAATTGTTTGGTTGAGGAAGAAGCAAGATAGGTCATGGATGATTTTCACAAGAGAGATTGTGGAGGTCATCTATTTTGGAAGATGACAGCAAATAAAATTTTGAGAGCAAGGTACTATTGACGTACCCTCTTTGCTGATGTTTTTAAAACTATTACAAGCTGTCATGAATGTCAAATTTTTCAGGGAAGGAGAAAGTTACAACCAGTTCCTCTCATGCCGGTTGAAGAAAGTGCTCCGTTTTAGCAGTGGGGCCTTGATTTTATTGGATAGATCCACCCTACATCTTCAACTTAGCATAAGTGGATCTTAACAATGACAGATTATTTTACAAAATGGATTGAGGCAATCCCCACTCGGCAGGCCACTGATGTGGTAATGATTGAGTTTCTCGAAAATAATATTTTGTCACGTTTTGGTTGTCCTAACAAGCTGATTACAGATAATGCAATAGCTTTTAAATCTAAAAGGATGATTGATTTTTGTAATAAATATCAAATTACCTTGGGGCATTCTACTACATACTATCTGCAAGGTAATGGATTGGTGGAATCTTCAAATAAATCATTGGCTAACATCATCAAAAAGCTGCTGGAAACAAACAAAAAGAGCTAGCACATGAAGCTTGTTAATGCACTATGGGAAGATAGAGTAAGTCAAAAGAAATCAATTGGCATGTCTCCATTTGAACTAGTATATAGTGTTGACATGGTGTTCCTGACATCTCTCATAGTTCCTGTGGTAAAACTTCTGTAGGAAGCTGGAAGCGAGGAGGATAATTTTCAGCGAAGGATAAACCAAATAATCCATTTACATCAGATGAGAGAGGAGGTTTTCCAGAATACCTTTAGGCTGCAAGAGAGAATCAAGAAAATCTATGACTGGAAGGCAAAGTCAGATAAGTTTAAGATTGAAGACATAGTGCTCAAGTGGGATGCTAGAAATGAAGACAAAGGTAAGCACGGAAAATTCGAGAATCTATGGAAAGGACCATTCAGAATTGCTACATATCGGGGTCAAAATGCCTTTCTATTGAAAGAAATGAATGGGGAATATTGTCCAAGAGGGTCGGTCAATGGTCGGCTGCTGAAATGGTATTATCTTTGAGATATTTTCTACTGTCATAATTTGTCACCATACATACCATTTTATTTCTTTCATTGCAAGTGTGCACTATCGTGATTTAGTCAGTTTGGGGCCCGAAGTGAAGGCTATAAAACTGACAGTCTGATGTCAGTTTTTGATTACTTAGTGTGGATTGTTTGAGTCAGTTTTTGGTCACTTCTTAGTCATGTAATTGAGTCAGTTTTGAGTCAAGATATTGGTTTTATGTCTGCGGAAGTTATTAACTCCATTTAGCCCAATGGAAGAGGCACTGTTTGCTTTCTAGAGATATATAGTTCTTGGCATGTCCTAAGAGCTACCATCCCTATTGGAGCCACTGTTAGTGTCGGTATCTTCATCCCTCCATCAGGGATCAAAATTCTCTTTTTGCACGCATTCTAGGTGTCTCATCCGATCAGCTACACTCCATTAGGTCATGGATCATCTGATGGTAGTGGTTCTTTATCAATTTCCTTCATGCTTTTCATTTGCTAGCCTATTTGCACATGTACAGATCATTTGCTGTCAGTTTTATTTCATTTTAGTTGCAGAAGTCATTTAGGGTTTTCAAGTCTTATTAGGTCTAGGGTTTGTCACAATAGTCATGTAAAAGCTCAATAATGGTCAGCAGGCACATGAGGAGGTCTAATAAGGTGTCAGCATCAAAATTTTAATAATGATATACTCAGTCTATGTATAAAAATTTCATGTAATTTTCATTTTCCTATTTGTAATAAGCGTCATCTACAACCCTGGGTCACCTTGCCAAACTTCTGCACTCAAGCTCTTGCAAAAGAGACAAGAAAATCCAAACATTAGTCCATCAAATGACAAAAGGAGAGCTAAACTAGAAAACAAAGTTTTTAAAGAACAAAGTGAAAAGGAACTTTAGAAAAATGGGGTTTTCAAATGAAAAATTAAAATCCAAGGTGGATTTAAAGTTATCTTTGGTATTTGAAAACTTCATTTGCACAAGCGACAAATAGCAAGAGGAAAAATTGCATTTTGAGGCAAATAGAGGAAAATTGTAGCAGAGTTTAGAGTTTTCTCTTGGCATGGTGCATCTAGGCATAAGCGAGGTGCACCTGCTCGGCACAGTGCATCGGCTGTAGAAATTACACTGAACTTTGAACTAGCATGGTGCACCTGGTAGGTGTGGCGCATCTAGGTGTTCGCGCGGCACACTAGTCTGCCAAAGCCACAAGCTCATCCAATTGACCTTCTAAAGCTCCAAAATCTCCAAATACTATTCCTCCAAGTAAGTAAACCCTCCAAATTTGCCATAAAAAGGGATTTGGTCATTATTGATAGTGTTTTGATAGGTGAAAAATCAAACCCTAATTTTTTGCAAAGTTTCATTGCAAAACTGTCTAGGGTTTTGTAATTTTGTCATACTTGCTATTTTTACTCCCCTACATAATTCTCCCATATCCCATCCCTCTTCACTAAATTTCCCTAAATTTATTCCCCTTTCCCTCTCTCATTCACACTCATCTTACTCCTTTTTTCCCTAACCCTAACACCTAATGCCCTCCATCCCCAAACCCTAATCTTCATTCCCAAAAACCCTATCACTCCCTAATAACCCCACAACAAGCATGCAAACCTTCCACTCATGAGTCCCATTCATCAAATCCCAAATAAGAAAATAGCAATCACCTATTCTTGAAATAAAATCTCTTCATACTCATCATTTTTCACTATATAGTGGCAAATATGGAAATAGATTCAGCTCATGAAAGGGATGTTCACAGAATTATTGATTTTCCCCTTGCAGTAACATGTTTCAAACATCACTCTTGCTATTATTTTTGTGAGATGGTGGAGAGGGTGAAGTATCACCATGAACTTACTAGACTATTTGTGCTTCATCTTCACAATGGCAAGGTGAACTTAGTAGGTGTTTCCTTCACTTTAACACCTAAAACTATAGCTAAAGCAACAGGTATTCCAAATGTGGGTGAACAGTGGAACAAAGGATAGCATGTGGGAAAAGAGCATTATGAGCCTTATATCAAGGCTAGTTATCAAAAGGAAATCAGTAGGGGCTTTCCTTTCAGATACTTACATGATACTTATGCTCCACTCATGAAGCTCATTATCAAATACTTCAGCTGTGAAGGGAGATTTTCTCGCTTGTACACCTATCATGTTAGATTATTGATGCATTTCACTAGAGTGAGGATGATGAACCTCCCCTGTTTCATATGCAGAAATATTGAGAAAATGGCCTCATTGGTGCAAAGAGAACATCTCCATCAAAAGTTTAACAATATTTATCATTTTTCATTGGTCAAGATAGTTGTTTTGCATCAGCTGAGTTTGTTGAATGTTTCATGGGATACTTTCATTTCACATGAGGTTTTCAAAAGCCCTCAAGTGACCTCATCAGTGTTTCAATAGGAAGGAGGGCCTTCAAATCAACCAGAGGTTCATGAGACTAAAGCTACAGCTCAAGCTATAGGGGTGACAGTATTTGTCATTTATGAAAAGGGGACACAGAGGCTATTTGAAGCTGCAAAGCGAGTACTATCTCCACCAGTGGTGGAAGGGTTCTCGTTTCCTTCACCAAACAACACGCAAATGCTATCTTCACCTGGGGTGAAAGGGGCTTTGCTTTCATCTTCGGTAGAGCAAGTACAAGATAAAGGGAAGCAACCACTACATGAGGAAGGGCCTTCTGAAGGTCAGGAGAGAGATTTTATTTTGATTCAGGATGAGGATACTGATTTGGGCTCCCAAAGCCCAATATTCAACGAGATCATCAAAGAAGAAGAAGCTGAAATACATGCCTTATCTTTTAACCTTGAAAGGACTAAGTGGATCATCAATTACGTTGAGCAAAGGAACAAGTAGTTGGAGGATAAAGACACAATCATGGAGCTGCAAACCATAAGAGAAAACAAGCAAGCAGAAAAAAGAAAGAAAGTCAAATTGACACCCATTGAGCAAGAGATTGATGCTGACTGGGAATCATGGCAAGAGAGGGAAAATGTGCTCTTGGAGAAGCTGCTGGAGAAGGCCAATAAGGAGAAAAATATGTCGTGGCACATGGCTTATCACTATTTGGCATGAAACAAAATTTGCAAAACTAGGATAAGGTGGTTAAAAGCCAAGTTGAGGAAGAATTTGAGGAGCAAGAAAGAGAAGGATAAGCTCAAGATCTTGGCTAAAGCTTCCTTGGCCTAGCATAGAACTTGATGCAAATCACTCATGCCAGATTGCAATAAATTTGGAAAACAGGTTTTTTTGGTAGGTGCGTAGTGCCACTTGGTGCTTGCTTTTGATAGGGACCTCCTCTAGAGGAAATATTTTCATTTTTTGATTCCTCACGAAAAATTATGCTTGCCCAGAAATTAATAGGAAATTTGGACAAGTTTTGGGTCACCAAAAGGGTCAAAAACACCTCAAAAATGCCCTCTCTGCCACTTTTTGGCCACACATTAAGCAGTGTTGGGAGAACTGATTTTTGGATGGGAAAATTGGCACCAAATTCAAACATCCCACTTGTCCTAGAAAGTAGATAGACAAAAATTTCCAAAAAGCCAAGATGGAGCAAATTTAGTGAAGGAAAGGCCTCCAAGTTCAGTTGGGAAAAGCTCTACGCAACAGAAAAGGTGGTGCTATGCACAGGATGAAAAAGTGCTAATTTTTCTCAAAAACTCTGTTTTTCGCCTAGTTTTCTTCTAGTTTGAATTTTTATCTCTTATGTTCAAATTCATGAATTGAAATGATGTAAATTGATTTACTATTATGTAAAAATGATAAAAATTGACTTGATAAGGTAGATACATCAGTTGTAGGTGGTTTGGAGTTGAATGAATCAGTTTCCTAGGTTTTAGAGGCAAGTTGTTCCACTGCCTATTTTTGTGTTCCTAGTTTAGAAATGGTTGAAACCACCCCTCTTCTCATGGACTTGACCCCTAATGGATAGCACAGGTGGTTTGGAGGTCTATTTCATGTGTTTTTTTAGTCATTTGTCAAGGTTGAACTCCTGTGAATGCTTTGAGCGTCATTATACATTCATCTCTGCAGTTTGGCAAGTAAATAGACTAGGGTTTGTAGCATTATATGGGATTCTTGTGTCAAGTTAATTTAGTATTGTTTTTCCTTCTGTGATTCAAGTTATCATGTGTTTATGTGTGCCATTATCTCTCCCTTTTTATCTTAACTAAATGAATCAAGTATAAAGGTGGAATTCATTGATGTTGCAGTGCTCTACCTTAGGGTTTATTTGGTTTTACATGTTTTCAACTGTTTGAAGAGGATTCCTGATACTTTCATACCCTCTTCAATTCCTCACTAGTCTTAATAATTTCCATTTCACTTAGTTCAAAGTACTAAAGCATTTTCCTACCTCACCCCACAAAAACCTCTACAAGACTGAGTCCATTCCCCAGACCCAAAACTGCCTTTCACTTTTAATCCAGCAAACCAACATAAAACTCAATAAAAATCCTCTGAGCATATGCCTAGTCTAAAATTAGTCTTTACATCAGCCATCTCAAGCCTCATTTGCTATATTTTTCTGAATTTGACAAGGAGAGAGCCCTCTCCTGACCTGGTAGGGCTAGCTACCAGGTTAAGCATGGTTTGATATTACCATAGACCTACCTTTCTCAGCCTGAGGTAGATTTAGGCCCTAAAAGAACTATCTCTATATGTAGGAGGGATTGCATTTTTAATTCATCCAAGCCATTCAATTGGAACAATCTCCCTTTTCATGCATTGCCATGATCCAAATATAGCTAGGCTACCATCCTTAATGTGTTATATTCAAACTCAATGGATAACAAGGCATTTTTCCCATAGACCAACTCATTGGGTGTGAATCCAATGGTGGTAATCCATGTGGTATTATAGGCCCAGGTGGCCTCAACTAGTCTTCCTACCCAATCCTTCTTGTTGTTGCTCACTACCTTGGTTAAGATGCCCTCCAGTGCCCTATTGGTCACCTCCACTTGCCCATTAGATTCTGGATGATAGGGAGTGGAGGTCCTATGCTTGATCTTGTGATGATTGAGCAGGTCTTCAATCATGTTGGAGGTAAATTGGCTACCTTGGTCTATGAATAGCTCTCTAGGGTAGTCAAATTTGTAGAATACATTCTCCCTTAGGAACTCAACCACCTTCTCTTTTGTTGTCACCTTAATTGCCTTGGTTCAGCCCACTTAGTCAAATAATCAGTGCACAAAATAATGTACTATTGTTTCTTTGGAGGAGGGTTGATAGGCCCAATGAATTCCATACCACACTTTTCAAATGGCTCGAAAGTCACTTGAGGCTGTAGGGGAATTTATTCTCTTGGAGTAGGCCTTTCCATCCTCTGGTGCCGATCACATTGACTATTGTACTTTTTCACATCCTGGTGAAGAGTGGGGCAATAATAGCTTACTTGTAACACTTTGAATGTTGTCCTCTTTGCTGCAAAGTGACCTCTACAAGGTCCATCATGAAGGCCAAAAGGATTTCAAAGACTTCCTCTTCCTTGACACACCTTCTCAAGATTTGATCTCGGCCAAGTTTGAAACCATTGCCCCCAAACCAAGTGACTAGGGCGCTTTTCCTTACTATCTTGCTCTTTTATTCTGAGGGCAAGTTTGGTGAGAACTGTGCTGATACCAAAGAGTTTTCTATATTAGCAAACCATGGATAGAGAACTAAAATAGCAAACAAGTGCTCATCTGGGAACTGGTCATCCACCATTCCTTCTTCACCTGCAGGCACATTCACCCGAGATAAAAAGCCTACAACAACATTTTCCTTACCAAGCTTATGAACGATGGTTCGATCAAGCTACTGTAATAAAAAAAATCATCTTATAATCCGAGCATTCACATATGGTTTGTTCATTAAATATTTGATTGCACCATGGTCAGTATGCACAAATGTTTGATAACCTGTAATGTAATGCCTGAATTTGTTTAATGAATGCACAACAATGAGGAGTTATTTTTTAGTCACTGTATAATTTAGCTTAGCCGTTGACAAGTTCTTACTGATAAAATAGATAGCATAAGGCGGTTTTTCCTCTTTCTAACCTAGGGCTGCTCCTATGGCTTTGTGTGAGGCATCAACATGAATATGAAAGGGAAGGGCCTAGTTTCAGCCTCGGATAATTGGTGCAGTGTGTTATCACTCAGTCTTTTTCCCTAGAATTTATCAGATGAAGGAAAAGATCGAGGTAACTACAAACCAATCTTTTAAGTATATGCTCTAGCCAACCTATGACTCAGAGAGGGCTCTCTCTATATAATAAACTTTGTTTTTCTTGGATTTTAGGCTAGTTCTTAATGTTCAGGGGCTTTTTGGATTTTTATCCGAAGTTGGATGGTGGAATCCTTACAAAGATGAATAGAGTTATCTCTCTGGCTATTGGGCTATGGAGACAAAGAAGGGCAACAGAACTGGGATTAAATCATTAAAGGGAGTGTTCAATGGGAAAGATAGCCGAGTGAAGCACATGTTTTAGGTCGAGTGGGTGAAATGATCTTAACCAGGGTGAGAGGGCACTTAAGAATCCTTAAATTGGGATTAAAATGGCAGAACAAAGGATGGTCATGAGCCAAGGGCAGTTAAGTATCCTTTACTATAGACCAAACGAAAACTGCCTAAACTAAGGAGCAATCAAGAATTTTTTAACTTAGATAATTTTAGCAGAAAACATAAAAACTGCCTAATAGTGAAAACAGAGTGTAATGAAGCAAGTTTTGAGATATCATTCCATATTAAAGCATTTATATTTTAGATATATTTAAGATTATGGAAAAAACCTTTAAAGAAAAGTGACAACACAAAAGAAGATACTTGTCTGTATTTCGCACTACACATGAATCCAGTGAAATGTCTTGGCTTTATTCAATAATCCAGCTTGCTGGTCCAACATTGGTACAATAGCTTACAATCTTTGATCAAGAAAACTATATAAATTTCTAAGAATCCACCCCACATACTTTGAATTTTGAAGTATTTATACAAAAAATCATTACAAAATATCTCAAAATGACTTGAGATTTATTCTAGGAAATACAAATATCTTCTTGCATGAAGATAGAGACAACTAATGAACTGTTTCATGCTGTCCCTTTTATTATGGTTGTGTTGGCTTTATTTTTGAAGTGTATCCCTTTATTTTGGATTTTTTTTGTGGATTTTCACGCTGGAGTCTTATTTACTTTCATCTTTCAACTGATACTCTTTGACCCTGCTACCCTATTTTCCTCTATTTTACCTAGCTGCCTTCATTTTTACTATGTAATAAATTTCTGCTGTAAATTTATCACAATAAATCTATCATTTTCCCCACCATTCAGCATCAGGTAATTTCACATTCACCATTATCCTATAGATTTCATTAGCCTCAGTATACTTTGCAAAATTTGGCTTGATGAGGAACAAACGTTTTACCTCATTCTCAAGGAAATACAAGTTTTCAAAGTTGTCATTTAACATTTTTCCCATTGGCAAGGCTTCTATGGATGAAGAATTGGCTTGTCCCTTAGCCAATTTTCTGAGTCTATCAACATAGTCCAGCTGTGTGATGAGCTTTTCATTTATAAACATAGGATTAGGGAGACCTTTTTCCCTCAAAATGTGGAACTTAGCCATGAACCTATCAATGGCTACCTGCATATTGTGGCACATTTCTTCCAAATTGTTATGAAACCATCTCACAAAAAGATAGAAAAGAAAGATAAACGCCTTATAATTCAACCTCTATGAGGGGGAAACCTCCTTTAAATTACACAAATGAACAATTCTTGGATGATACAAATGACAAGACCTCCTTTCTATATATAGGAGTCTAATGGGTCATAATATAATTAGAGACAACATAACAATAATGATGTAAAGGCACAATAATAACAATATGGGGACTACATGTAGACAACAATATAATAATGGGGTTGTACTAATAACAATAAGGGGTTAAACTAGTAGTATATGGGCCTAATATGCCCCTCTCCTTCAAAAAGTGTTTTCCTCAACACTTGATTAGTTCTTGATGCTTCTGTATAAAATAACTTGTCCTTCCATGTGGAATATTTAGTGGGTAAGTTCTTCCACTTGATGAGATACTCTGAAATTGATCGATTTCGTAGCTGTTAGGTTCTTGTTTCTGTGACTAGTCTAGGTTCCAATATGATTTTTCCTTCCTTTCCAAGTTTTGAAAATATTGTTTGAATTGGGATATTCTGCAACTTTTGAATGAGTGGCCACACTTCTTTGTCCTTCTTCCATTCATCCCTTGCTTCATTTATCGAATTTGGTTGTATAATAGATATAGCACAAAACAATGCTTCCACATCCTCATCCTTTCTTGAGAGTGCATTTGCAATAAATAATTTTTTCCCTTTTCTGTACATGATGTCAAAGTCATAACCCAACATATTTGTGACCCATTTTATCTATTCTTCTAAAGATAATATTTGTTCTAAAAAGTATTTAAGACTATCATGATCCATTTTTACCTTGAAGTGTCTTCCCATTGGGTAAGGTCGCCATTTCTTAAGTGCATGTAGTATTGCCAACATTTCCTTCTCATAAATAACTTGCTTGAGATGTAGCCATAAAAATACCTAATCACCTACATCAAAACTTTTTTCACTGTGATGTTGATCTACCTATTGTTTCATTCGATTCTGCACCAAAGTGGCATTATCCTTTAAAAGTTGGAGAACTTGTTGTTGATGCTCGATGTGATCTTTCACTACTTGAACCTTTTTCTTCTCGATATGTCCTTCTATCTTGAGAGTTTGAGTGGTAATTTCTTCCAATGATTTACTAGATATGGTTGGATTCATTTCTTGATGTTCAATGTGATCTTTCACTTCTTCAACATTTTTCTTCTTGATATGTCCTTCTATATTGATAGTTTGAGGAGTGGTATTTATGAATTACAAGATATGGTTGGATTTATTTCTTCTTTCTCGATGTGATCTTTCACTTCTTGAACCTTTTTCTTCTTGATATGTCCTTCTACTTTGAGAGTTTTAGGAGTGGTAATTCTTTCCAATTCTTTACAAGATATGGTAGGATTGATTTCTTCTTTCTCTGGGGTTGGGTCCTGGTGTATATCCTCTTCTTTTGATGTTTATTGACCTTTTTCTTCCTCCTCTTCATACTCTATGTAAAATAATTTCTTCTCAGCATACTTATGACCTTTAGTGCATTTTCTATCACAATTGTAACAAAGCCCTTTTTCTATTTTTCTTCCAATCATTGTGGTGTAAACCTTGTAGGTTGTGGAAGGGTAGGAGAAGAAACACTTCCATAATTATAGTAATGAGTGGTGGGATTCCTTGTTTCCATAATTTTGCTTTCAATTTTTCTTGCCCACCTGAATGCCTTCTCCAATGAATTAGGTTCCCAAAGATGAACCTCATGTTGAATGTTATCCTTTAAAGCACCTGTGAAGACATCAATCCTTTGCTTCTCTGGAATATCATTTACCCTTATATTTACTTTTTGAAAGTCCTCAATGTGCTTTGTGATTGAACACTTTTGTTTGAGATTAATCGATTAGCTAAAGAAGGTGTTTCTCTTTGTATCCTCATAACATGTTATCATTTCCTCTATGAAAATTGACCATGTAGCAAGTGGTTTACGGGAAAAAAGCCCTTTATACCATAAAATTCATCCAGTTCTAAATATGAAGATGAGATGCGTACCTTTTGTAATAGTTGCACCTCATGTAGATGAAAATATTGCTTTATCTGTAGTATCCAATTTACCGGATCCTTGCCATCAAACTTCCTCATATTGCCTTTTCTTGATTTTAGGAGCTTGATCTTGAATCAACTATAACTCTGTAATTTCGGCTCTTTCATTTCTGAAATTACGAGTTGTAGTAGCTCTATATGTTCTCTTTCCAATGCCACCAGTCTTATCAAAATTGCATTATCCAAGAAAGAATTATGCACAATTTCCCAAGGTGACCTGATTATATACCTTTTCAGAAGAACAAATTTGTATGAAGTTCCAAGTGTCACTGTTTTGACCTTTGGATCTGAAAATATAAAAAAGAAACTATAGTTTGTACTCTTTCTATAACTTCTTATGAAAATTCAATTTGATGCTCAGAGAGACAGTTATTGCAATTTTCTTGAGGTGATCTGTTGGGAATGTAATTCGGGGGTCTTCAAAAACCCTAACTTCCTCAGACTATATCTCTAAAACTATAGAGGGACAAGATCAGAAATTTGGAGTTGAGTTTTGGACCGATTTCTTCTCAAATGGGTTTTTGTTTTTATCTTCTGAAACTGTGTAGCAAAAATGTTATAGAGAAAATGCCACGAGGGCCTGTTTGGAGTAGTGAAACCCTATAATCTAAAGCTCTGATACCAAATGTTATGGAACCAGCTCACAAAATGATAGAAAAGAAAGATAGACACCTTAGAATTCAGCCTCTTTAAGGGGGAAAGCTCCTTTACATTACAGAAATGAACAATTCTTGGATGATACAAATGACAAGACCTCCTTTCTATATATATAAGTCTAAGGGGAATAATATAATGAGAGCCAACATAACAATAATAATGTAAGGGCACAATAATAACAATAGTGGGATTCTACGGGGCACAATAATAGCAATATGGGGACTACATGGGAACAATAATATAATAACGGGGTTGTACTAATAAGAATAAGGGGTTACACTAGTTTTAATTGGGCCTAACACAAATTAAGCATAAGGTTCCTTTTGGAAAGGACCTTCCTTATTTCTAAAATGGCAGTAGTCATATCTTCTATATTTAGCTCCTAGAGCTCATATCTGTTCTTACTGTTGAGGAAGTGGATGAGTCTATTTACATCCTCTGGATTATTTCCCAACTCTTCCTTCACTTTTTGGATAGCTTCTATAGCTATCTTTATCAACTCTGTTTTTTCAAAAATTAGCTGGATTGATGGCCAAATATCATTGACAAAGTCAATGATATTGGCCCACAACATTTCCTTGGTTTGTCCAAGTGGTTTCTCCAGTGTAAAATCCTTCTCTACGATTTTGATTCTCTCACCCATTCTTTGGGCCCTTCGTGTTTCTTTGTTCTGCTTCAGTTGGGCAAGTCTGTAGTCTGTTTCCAAGCTTGCAACCTTTTCTCTTAACTTGTTCATTTTAGTAGCCTGGATAGACATGTCTTCCATGGATTTAACAAGTTCTGTTGCTTTCTCTCCTGATGCACCTGCTACTGCTGTAGACTCTTTTGTTGTTGGCAAGGTTGTTTCAAGTGGAGTTGTAAGTGCCAAAGATGCCGCTAGTGTTGATGGCAATGTTGTGGAGACTGTGGGGATAACATTTGTTGAAGAGGTGAACACATCTTCCTATTTTAATTGGATCAAAGAATCCATTTCTTTTTCATCTTCTTTAAGTTGGTCATTCAATTTCAAGACCAAGTCCATTAGTTCTTCATGCCCCTGCTGGGCTTCTAGGAATTCCTGTGTTTGTGGATGATGTAGCTGAGGTATTTTTATTTGTTTCTTCAATCCAGTTATGTCATCATTTTTCTTTTTGATAAGTTGTTCTATAGCTTTTATATCCCAGGATTGTGTCCCAATTCTATTACTAAGTCCTCCAAGGACTTGATCCTTGTGTCCGTGGCTTATGAGGAGGCCTTCTCCAACTGGAATTGTGCTGAGATGTTGTTCAGAGAGTTTTGTAGCTAATGGGCACCTATGGCTTTACCTTTCACGGTGGACTGTATCATATCTCTAGCATGTCTATGTAGCCTAATTTGGTTTATGGGATGAATATCCCTTGCCAACACTTTGAAATCTACCCTTTTGAAATCTTATACTGTCTTCGACTGCTAGGGTGTAGGCTTCACAAAGGTCACTTGTAGCTTCCCCTGTTTAATATCAAAGGCTAACATTAGCCTTTTTTTATTGGTAGGAGTCAGCTTCAGATATTGTGCATATGTTTGGGCCTTAAGCCTCTCATTTTTGGCCTTGATTTCTTTATACCTTTCCTTGATATCTTGGTATTTGTTAGTTGGCACTCTGAAAGGAAACACTTCAACACCAAGCTTCCTTTCCAACATCTAATTTTGTGATGTGGAAGGCTTTGGCATGCCTCCAGATGGAGGGGTAGAACTACTTCTTTCTACTCCTAACTTTAGCTGAGTCTTCAGTAAACTGTTGCTCAGAGGGTGGATTTAGCCTTTGTCTCTTGTTTGATTCTTGTTTCAAATAAGAGGTGGCCATTCCTAAAGTGGAAGCCTCTTCTATGTTTGTTTTTGCGATCTTTGCCTCATTCTGAGGATTTTGCATGACCGAAGGGGTGCTCATAGTAGTCTCTGGTTTTCTTGCTACCTGCATAAAAGAGTTGTCACCAAGCTGCTTTTCTAAATCAATAAGAGCATTCTCAACATCTATTCTGGTGTTGTCTCGGTCTACTAAGGTACCCTCCACCCATTCTATCTGATTTGCATAATCTTCTATCTCAACTATGGGATAGTGAATGAAAGGTCCTAGCTTGCACTTTTGTCTCTTCTCTGTGATGAATTCCAAAGGATCATATCTCTAGATAAAACTCCTTTGGAACTTCATATTCTATAATATCAAGTCTGCCTCTTGGCTAGCCTCTCTAGAGTTGCATATGAAGGGGCCTAGTTGGTCTTTTATTTTGAAACTGGCCTTCTTCTTGGCATTGGAAAAGTTTATTTCATCTGAATTAATAATTTTCCTATAGTATTCTAATGCAAACAACCTCATTGGGAGGTATCTTGGTAGCTTTTATGGTGCCAGCATGCAACCATAAATCCTAATTCCTATATGGTTCTGGTAAAGGTATTAGTCACCAACATTGGTTTGTTTATATAATTGAAGGACTCTCTTTATTTCTGGATTGATTCTTGGAGGAGGGCTTCCAGTCAACATTTTCATAACTGAGTGTACAAATAAATCAATAAAATTAGAGTAAGAGTATTAAGACTGGTATTGGTTGATCAAAGGGGTCCGAAAAATGATTGACCTAGGCTGACCCTTAGTGTCCAGATTTTGAAGGGTGAATGGGAACTTCTGTGATTGATAATATAAAAACATATGGTATACAAATGAGGAGTACTTAAAAGTCCTTTTATTGTTTATCGTAAGGAATTGATCATGCATCTTATCAGCTATATATTGGGCATAATCATAAATGACAGTAGGAGGCTGCCTTGGACTATAGATGGACATGACGGCAATGATTATTTCATCAATTTATTCACTGGTGGAGTAGCCCAAAATAGAAGATATCATGGACACAATATTCTATCCACATCGAGAGAAAATGACAGATAAATATGGGGAGGAGTCCTTAGGGATGTGTTTCTCTTCTCTAATGAAGGTTTGGAATAGTTGGGCCAACTTTGGAGAGCTAATTTTGGGATGTAATTCCAATAAGTCTCCAGTTGAGAGTGGGGTCAGGGTTGGTCTTGGTTGGAGCTGCAACATTCAATTTATAGACTTAGCAGTGATGGTGAAAAGGACCTTTTGTCATGAGACATGACAGTTCTATGACAGGGGACATAGCAAGCATAACACATATGCAAAATTTTAGGAAAAATGTGGACTTGAGGGAATTGGTACTTGGGAAAATTTGACTCCCAAAGGCCAATTTCATTAGCATGGTTTAGGAACTTGTCCCTACTTTGGCAATTTACTTTGAGCAGCAGTTCTAGGATAGTGGTATCTTTGGTTTGGAAATAGATATGCACCAAAGGAAGGTGGTCCAAGTCTAAATGAGGTGTGGTTATGGGCCTAACATCCATAGTAATTAGGGTAGCCATACTCAGTTATTGCGGATTTGAGTGTGGGGAGTGACTTAGAGTTTTTAGGGAAAATGGAGGTTTTGCAGTGGTTTATGGCTCACAATGTTAAGATTTAAGTAAATTTGATATTTCTACTTAATTAACAATGTCAAAAAGGTGAAATGATTCATAATTTGACAATGGAGCTCGAATTCCATGATTAAATACCTAGAATTGGGTGGAGTTAACTGTAATTGGTGGTTGAAGGTGGCTACAGAGGTTTGTACGGTACTGGTACGGACTGATGAACAAGCTGAGCTATTTGCAGTGTCTGTGGGGAAATGGTGGAGGTTCATAAGAAATTAGGCCATTTCCAGTGGTCACAATGGATTTCTGAGCTCTCTAAGGCAAAATGCGCAAAAAGAGTGAAAAGAGGGGTAAATGGGCTTTTATAGGGAAAATGGTTAATTTTGGCGGGTTTCACTATTTGATGAACAGTGATGGTTTTAGGTTGGTAGCGGAAAGTGGTTTGGGAGGTCCATCACACTGCTTTTGTGGTGAGGGTGGTATTCGGGAGGGGTCGCCCGATTTCATTTAGCACTTGACATGTAGCATTAAGGGCTAGGGGGAAGACTGCCTTATCGGGCGGGTAAGGGGTAGACATCGAGTCGATCTAATATGCTTGTGGGGCGTCCGATGTGGGGGAGGGACAATCAATAGTGATTGGGAGATGGGAGTTGCGCGGGGGTGAATGATGTGATTTGATGGGAGGCTTGAGGACTTAATCATTGGCGATATGAGATTAATTTAGAGCTTAATCTCATCGGGAACATTTTAACATAGTATTAAGGATTAAGGGTGGGTTTTTAAAGTTTCTTGCGGGATAAGGGGTAGTAACATAGTTTATAAATAAAATAAGGGGTGGGGCTATTTTATAAAAGGGGGTTAAATATATACACGGTAGTAGGTTTATCAGGATTTTTAGATATTTAATTAAAAAATTTAATATGCCGTGAAATGAGCGAAAGGCGAATTGTGCCTAGGTGTATGAAATGTTGTGTATTTTCCATATACCTAGTACTTAGGATAAATGTACTTGGTGGGTTTTTTTTACATAAAACATGTTTATAAAGGGGTTTTCCTAGGAAAAAGAAATTAACCTGAGGAAAAGGGGTTTTCTGAGGGAATGAATGAATTATGATGAAAGTTAACACCTTTCCTTCTTAAGTCACCAAGCGAGGGTCTGGTCCCACCAGAAGTCAGAGAAATTCGCTGACCCTTTTTGACTTAAAAGCTATAGTTATTAATATTTTGATTATGGGTGGGAAGTTAGTGAGTGTCAGCGAGGTTAAAATGATTGAGGGGATGGTAAGTAAACCATATTGTGAACCATTGCCTTTGTTTTGTTTCCCACTTATGCATATTTAAATGATGCATTTGGAACAATGACACAAGTACTTTTTGTATCAATTACATGACATTTCTGCAGTCTTTCTACTACTTACTGTTATGAAACCAGCTCAAGAAAAGATAGAAAAGATAGGTCAATGCCTTAGAATTCAGCCTCTTCGAGGGGGTAACCTCCTTTACATTACATAAATGAACAATTCTTGGATGATTCGAATGACAAAACCTCCTTTCTATATATAGGAGTCTAAGGAGTCGCAATATAACCCAATCTACCTAACAATAATAATATAAAGCCTCAAATAACAGTAGAGGGATCCTATGGAGCACAGTAATAACAATATGGGGACAATAGGGCACAACAATGTTAATAAGGGGTACAACTACAATAGTAATGGGGTAATCACTAGTATTATAAGGACCCAACATGCCTCTCTCCTTAAAAAAGTGTTGTCCTCAACATTTGAGTAGTTCTGGATGCTTCTATATGAAATTCTCATCCTCCCATGTGGAATCTTCAGTAGATAAGTTCTTCCACTTGATAAGATAATATGAAATTGATCGATTTTGTAGCTGTCAGGTTCTTGTTTCTGTGACTGCTTTTGGTTCTAATATAATTTTTCCTTCCTCTTCAAGTTCTGGCAATATTGTTTGAACTGGGAGCTTATCACCTATAACCTTCTTTAAACATGAAACATGGAAAACTGGGTGCAATCGAGAAGCTGCAGGAAGCTCTAATTTGTATGCCATAACACCAATATTTTGCAACACCTTGTACGGACCATAATACTTTGGTGATAATTTATTATCATTCTTAGCTTGCTTGAGTGACATTTGCTTATGTGGTTGTAGCCGTAGGAATACCTGATCACCTACATCAAAACTTCTTTCGCTGCGGTGTTGATCTGCCTGTAGTTTCGTTCTATTCTGTGCCAACACGAGGTTATCCTTTAAGCATTGGAGGACTTGTTGTTGATGTTCGATGTGATGTTCCACTACTTGAAACTTAGAATTTTCTCTTAAATATGATGTGACGGATGGTGGCTGATACCCATAAAGTGCCATAAATGGGGTCATTTTTGTTGTTGTATGGAAGGAAGTGTTATACCACCATTCAGCCAGAGGCAACCATTTGACCCATTGTGTCTGTTTATCAGATACAAAGCAACGAAGATATCCTTCCAAAAAAATTTTTACTATCTCAGTTTGCCCATCAGATTGAGGATGATAAGATGAGCTATGAGCTAACTGAGTACCAAGACAAGAAAATAATTATGTCCAAAAATTTCCAGTGAAAATGGGATCTCTGTCACTTACAATAATCTTTGGGTTTCCATGTAGCTTTTGAATTGTTTCCATAAAAGCAGTAGAAACTGTACTAGCTTTAAATGGATGTGATAATGCACAAAAGTATGCATACTTGGTAAATCTGTCAACTACCACCATGATGACACTCTTTCCCTCAGACTTGGGTAAACCTATGATAA